>RJVU01054446.1:392215-426077 GCA_003731715.1 Anabarilius grahami
ACTTGTTTCTTCCTCTTTCTTTTTGTTTCATTCACAGACTTTATGTCTGTGTGAGAGAAAAGGGAGGAAGTGTAAGAGAAAGGAAAGGAGGTTTAATTTTCAGTTTGTCATCTCTGTCAGTCAACATCAGCAATTTCATTTCAATACTTTACACATGAGAATTAAAGGGATAGTTCACCCAAAAATGAAAATTTTGTCATCAGTAACTCACCCTCAAGTTGTTCCAAACCTGTATGCATTTCTTTCTTCTGCTGAACACAAAAGAAGATATTTTGAAGAATATGGGTAACCAAACAGTTGATGGGCCCTATTGACTTCCATAGTTGTTGAGGGTGAGTAAATGATGACAGAATTTTTGTTTTTGAGTGAACTATCTCTAAGTCTCCTGGGCTGTGAAAGAGCAACCAACTTTGAGCAACAAACTTTTCCTCTTTTGTGAGGTATTTCAGTGCTAAAATGTACTCTTTAAGTGGATATGTACACACTAACTGAGAAGACAGCCTGCTCTTCTGTAATGATCTAACTACCTCTCGCTGTCAGTGCCTTTGGCTTTCTTTCATCACTTCTTTTTGGTTGGAGTCAGGAGTTTGGGGATGGAACTGGTCAACTTGTCAGATGATGTTAAGAAAAATGCAAAGGATGAAGGGCTAGCAGGACCATAGAGGGGGAGATGAAATGAATTAAGGGGGAGTATTGTGGCTTCTGTTTTACAGCATTCTTCAGAGAGGCGTGGATGTGGGATAAGCCACACACCCATCTGCACTGACTCAATGAAAGGGTGTTTCTTTAATTCTGGGAACTTTTAATTGCCAGGGACTGATTTCAATCCATTCATGTTGTTATATGAAGATAGATTGTCATTTAAAAAAAATTTTCCAAACCTTAATTTATTTTTCCTATACTTTATTATTTACTATATTTCAAATGTCTTTTTTTTCATTTTTTTTTTCATGTATTATCCCAGACCCAGACTTTAAATCTTAAGATAGGAAAAATAGTCAATATTAGGCCTACTTTAAAAACTATGATAATTTAAATAAATTATCACAATTAATTATCAATTAACCAACTTTAACACACATATTATTAGTTGTGGCATCGTTTCTCTCATAACCCACAATTTTTGGCCTTAGGTTTTTTTGTTAGTGTACTTGGTTAGCAAGGTGACACAAGTATCAATGAAGAAAAAGGTGAAATATAAGACGAGATGTTAAAGAAAAAACAATGTGACTATCACTTGTGAAATGTGTTTTAATGTGTGTAATTTCTAATTAAAGAGATGAACATTCTGTCATCATGCATACTCACCAATCATGTCGTCAAAAACTATGTAAGCGGCCTTTTTGAAAGTAAAATGAGGTACATTTAGTTGGTGGATTAGTTGTTAAGGTTAAAAATATAGTTTTTAACTGCCCCATTCTCATTGCAAAACACAGATAACAATGTGGTTAGACTGAAATGATCAGGTATCTTGTTAATCATACAAGTACAAGATTTAACAAACTTTCACAAAATTGTATATATGCAATTGTATATATACAATTTTAGGGTCTTTTAACTAGTTGCTTATTAGCATGCATATTACTAGAATATTGGCTGTTTATTAGTATTTATTAAGCACATATTAATGCCTTATTCTGCATGACCTTATTTTACATTATTAATTCTACCCAATACCTAAACTTAACTACTAACTTACTAACTATTTATAAGCAGTAAATTAGGATTTTATTGAGGGAAAAGTCGTAGTTAATAGTGAACATGTGTTCCTTATACTAAAGTGTTACCGATTTTTCATTACATGACCCCTTTAAAATGTGAATTACATTCGAATGACATAGGAGAACTGGAATGCTGGTCAACAGGAACCACACTGTAGCCCCTCTCAGCAGGGTTGAAATGCTTCCTTATACTTCTGTGTTCAGAGTACTTAAACAGACCTTTTCTGCCGTAGGTTGGTCTACAGAGCAGGTTCTAATGAGAATACAGCATGCAAAGACTTACAGCGCCTGCATTCATTTTTAAAGGCTATAGTAATTATAATTTATTGTCATTCCTCTAAACACAGATTTTTACACAGAGAGTAAATACACAATGTGCTAGTGTAAAGTGATCATGGGGAACGATTTACCAAAATTCCTCAACTTGTTTCTGAATTCTTATTTTCGGGGAAAGCAGTATTACAAAGTCAGATATTTTCTCTGCGCTGGTCTGTTACATTTGTGAAATGAGACTGTGTTAACAGAGGTTAAATCCCTAATATATTGATTAGAGCCCTAATCCAGCTCTGCCATCATCTTGGTTGTTAAAAAATAAATGTTAAAATCTTTAACCTGTTAACTGCCCGCAGTACATGTACCTTTCAAAAGAGACCAAAACATGCATATACTCCAAATGGTTCAAGTTTTTAGGCATTTTAGGCAAATTTTACAGGAATAATAAGGAGCAAGAGGAACAAAAGGAAGACAGTTTGAGCTTATGCCACAGGGAATTTCCAAACTATTGTTATTACACTAATTATAAAGAGGAACTTTATAAAAAACACATCAAAGAATTGATTCTTAAATATCTTTGTATTTTAACCAGGAAAATGTTAAATACAAGCTATTTGCTTGGTCAGGTAAGCACTGAATACAGAATGAGGTCTGTGACAGCTAAACAAACAAGTTTATTCTTATCTAAATGACCAAACTAAAAGTGTGCAAAGTCACAAAAAGATTTATCTTTGGGATTAGAGTAAAAATGCTCGGAATTCAGTGATCATATGGGGATGGTCCAGGATGGCCGACTAATTGTAAAACTGACTGGTCTAATGCTTTTGAAACAGAGCTTCTCAAACTTTTAGCCACCCATACTGGCTAATATATTCCCTTTGGTGTTTCTGCTATAAATCCTACATCACTGCTTGTTTTCAAATGTTTATTACCAGGAACTGAGAGTGTTGATATATTACATTAAGCATGATTCATTTTGTGATTCCAGAATATTCAAATTCAAATTCTGTATGTCTATTGGAGCCTTTTCTGTGAGAATTTTGATAGTTTGGTGATAAAAGTTTATAGTCTATTTATTTGTTATCTGTCAGTTCAAATTGAGGACTGGTGGCCATGATAACACTTAATTGTTCAGGGCTTCTTTAACATTAACTACTCAGCTACAGTCTTTGCATAACTACCTCGCTGTTACGTTTTCTCCTGCACCTAAATTTTGTTTCCATGTTGGATTACCTGCTTTGTTTTTGTTGATTAATAAAGTTAAAACAGCTGCTTTAGATCCATCCCTTCCTCCCCTCTTCCTTTGCCTGCCTGCGGTAACAATAGGGTTCTTGTGGGAGATTTACAATTTTTAGATTTGTGGAAAGGTCCATTCCAATATAATCCAAATAGTATTTTAAGATTATTCAAATTACACTGAACATTTAACAAATATGAATCATCACCAACTACTGGCTTAGCTTGCAGAATACAGTGTTTTTAGTCATTTCTGCCGATCCATGTGAATGAGGAACATTTGGAAAGCGTTGTCATCTGTATGCGAAAAACTTAAAGGAAAAACCTTTCTTTTTTTAGTACATCGTTGTCATGTAAATGTTCCCTCAATCTAGCCACAATTCAGCTATTTGTGTGTGTTTTAGTAGTCTGTCACAAACCCAGAGCATTTTGTTTAAATGTTTGAATTGATTTAAAAAGAAAGGTTCTTCAATGGTTCGTTGCAGTATGTCAGATTCCGCAAAAAAATAAATAAAATAAAAGAATAAAAAAATGAAATAAAAAAATGAAATAAAATTAAATAAAATTAAATAAAAAAAAGAGCCAAATGGCCACTATAACCAATGGTACTTTGAACAAATGGTTAAAGTAATGGAGTTTTTAAAAATTTGGTATTACATTACAGGTTCCACATGTCAGTCTGCTGGTTTCTGGCTTTTTTGAAACACATTTAGTGACTGTTATTTTATACTTAAACTTAACTTAAAAAAAGGTTCTCAAATGACATCAAGCTTTAAGCTTTTCAACCATTTATTATTTGCTCAGTATAATTTATTATTTGGTTATATTTGATTTGCGTTGAACCTCTGCAAATTCTAGTAGTTGCTTAAAGATAAAGGAGGGTTGTATAGTTCAGGAATCTCCCCAGAGGCCAAAATGGAAAAGCTTATCTAATTCAAATTTTGACTGAGACGTTTGAATCCTCCTCTGTTACTAAACAAATCAAGAGGTTGTTAAGACTTGTAGTTGTAACACAGCTTAGAGCTGTTTCTTAACAGATAAAACCTTTTTGACGGAGTGCCAAACAGACTGTACAGACAGAAGAATAAAGAATTTCAGTGTCAGTGTTTAATTGCTTTTTGAGTCATAACAACACAAACATGTAATGCAGCTCTCTCAAATATATGTAGTGTTTTTTTAATGACTAAATTTACGTATATTTAGTCATTTATGTAAAAACGTTACATTTGAGCTCTAAATTCTGGATGAATCAAGTAGAGAATTCTGATTCCTTTCTGCAAAAAAAACTGTTCTTTTTAGGTCATTGCATAATTATGACATTCCGGCATTGTGTTTGTACACTCAAACACATTAAAGCCATATGTGGACACATTTTTCTGTTAAGTTTTAATAATAGGTGTGTTTATTGTCATCAGTGTTACATTCAATGACTTTCCTGATAAAGGAAAGTCATTGAAAGTCAGACTTTGACTGATAAAAACTGATTCACAGACAAAAAGATATGTTCTTGTGTGACCAATTATAAGAAAGATTTAACATCTAGTCCTTAACAACATCCAGCAAACTAAACAACTTAATGTCAGAACCTGAATAACTGACATGCACAAAATGATTTCCCTATTTGTTATATATTCTAATATTTTTTAAACTTCTTTTTGCTTTTTTCTAAAAAAGAAAATTTATTCAAATCAAATCATTTGATTTATACAAAATCCCACCTTGTAAAATAGTGCACGTGATCAAATCATTCAGTAGTTCATTGAAAAAAGAGCACTGCAAAAGCAGAGATCAATAATAAAACACTTGATTTATTTTCTGGATCAGATCCAGTTTGGAGCTGCAAAGCAGTCATCCACAAAAGCAGACATCACTAAGTTAAGGGTGTTACTTTCGAGTCGGACATGTGTGCAAGACCAGTTCATCGACTGAGTGGCTTGTGGATCAGTGCTGACTCGGACACAAACTATCTTGAACAATTCAGTTTAATTTAGTGAACTGGTTCACCAGGTTCACTGAAAAGAATAAAGAAAAACTGAAAACGTTTCCTTGTCTTTAAAGTTGCTTTGTCTTATAAAACAAATTAGGAATGTTTGTCCATCTACACTCAAAAAAATGATACGTTGGATTTACTTAATTTTTTTATGTCAACAGGTTCCATATAATTTGGTTATGTTGCATTTAATTAACATTATTTATTTCAGTTAACTTAAATGTATTACATAAGGTTAACTCAATGCCATTTAGTTGAATCAGGTTAACATTCTTAAATTTGTCCAAAACCATTAAGTTTAATTATCCTAAAATTAATATCAAACAGAAATTTAAAAAAGTAATCCAGTTTAATGGATTAGTTTATTTAGTGGATGCATTCAAGAACAATTTTCACAACTTTTACAAAATCTTTACTCTGTAAAGACTCTTATTGTTAGGTGTTAGCCAGAAGATGGTTTTATTCCATCTATGGCATGCCCAAAATAATGTTTTTAATATTAAAACAACTTTAATTTTTGTTATCAGGTCCTCAACCCAAACATGTTCTACACTTCACCACAATGGTAACCCCAAAATTATTAACATAACAAAAACCAACATAATAGAAAGTAAACATTAAAAAGTCTCTCCATTTCCTCATGTTGCTAAAAACTGCCTAAAATAACATTTTATTTCAACATTTACTCTCCCAGATCAGCCCCTTTGCAAAGCATGATGGGAAGTGAAAGTCCTGTTTGATTGAGTCCTGGTTGAGTTTACTTGATTGAAACATGTTATTTTAATATAAAAACATCAAGTTAAGTCAAAAAGTAATCATTTTAAGTCAGTTTAACCTGAAGCAATTAAATTTGAACCAGAAACCTAATACAATGGTGTTGAATCAAAATAAGTTGTTTAAATAAAGTGAACAGCATCAAAAATCATTTTTTTGAGTGTATTAACCAATCACCTGAGCCATAAAATTCCATGTGATTGATTACACTCATCTGCAACAGATAAATGACATCATGACAACACTGTAGATGTGTAGATGGCACAAGAACATAAATATAAAGGTGACACAGAAACAATTCAGATTTAATTCGGTTAATAATTATATTATGTGTCTTTACCAACTAGAGTAACCAGTCCAATATACATACATGTTGTTTCATTGTACTTAATTTTAAAGCACCTGAATGTAATTACACAGTTGACTGTAGCCCTATTGACCTTTATACCTACTTATATCCAAACTTCAATAGCAGAAAAATGTGAATCTGGCAAGAGTTTTACAGAACAACAGATATGCACACAATAAGAACATTGTGGCAAATGCTTAATTTTAAGATGAAACCACATAGTAGTTAAAGACATGTAATATAAACAAATTAATTCAATAGTCAGTCATCAGTTATTCCTTAGACTTGCCTGCTGCTTTGATTGAACTTAGTAGAATAATCTTCATTATCAGTAATAGATGAAAGGACTGGTTGTGTTTATTAAAGGATACTCTATAAAACTCTATATAAATACTCTATATCTTAATTTTGTCAAGTTGTTACATTGCTTACCTTGGTACAGCTAATGGTTAGGTTAATACTACATTACTTGGGTAAAGAATTGTTTGATTTGCTTTTTAAATACTGTTTTGTAAAATGTATATCAATACATCAATACATGCAATAAATTTTACAATACAGTGTAAAAAATTAGTAGAGTGCTTAAAACTCCAGAATTCATAGTCAGAAGAGATCAGCTCTCTGTGTCAAACAGTTCACAAGTAAAACCGATAAGAAATTTGTCATAAGTTCCACACCTCATCTCAATGGACTTAACATTGATTGTGTTGACAGATACTATACAGTTATAATATTATACTCTTATTAGATGGAAGCTTTTGTCATGAAATGATTTTCATTACACAATGAGGTTCAAGCTGCCCCCATGTGGCAAGATTCAGCTTTATGCAAGAGTTACAAAACAGTAGTAATGAGTATGTAAGCAGTATACACGTGATCATATTTCAAGAGGGAATCATGTGGGCCAGCCACTGAAAGAAACTTAGACATTACTAATACTAACACACAGACACAACCAGACAGGTTTTCTGTGTTGACACTTAAAGCAATAATTCAATCCAAAATGAAAATTCTGTCATTATTTACTATCATATAATAATATGCATGCCAGGCCAGTTGGTGATGTCTCTTTGTAAAGAAACAATACGCACCTATTATCACGGGTGGCTGTACAAAGTGCACGAAGACAAAGGAGATCAGCGAAACAGTCTTTTATCCAATAAATCCAACAGGCAAGGAAAACTCAGGAAACATAAAAATACAACCATGTAAAACACTGATGACAAACAGGGAGAATATATACCATACAAAATGAGGTAACTAATGAGCTAATTATTGAATGACAGGTGAACTAAATGACTAATCAAGGGAACAAACTGGAAACTAGGGCTGTGTCTGAAATCGTTCCCTATACCCTAAATTAGGGCACTGGGAGAGTTCTGAGTCGAATGAATTCCCACATCTGACCAGAAGAAGGTAGTTTCTATGACAGAGTTCAAGATAAACCTTTTCATTACTACTGGAGCAGCACGTTTGCAGAGTTTCAAATAATTATTAAACAGTAACCGCAAACTATGCAAAAGTGGCGGTCCATCTCAGCACTCAGTGTCCAAATCTCACTTCCTTCATTCCTTCAAGAGGACTATATTAGAGGAATAATGTAGGGAATGAGGACATGTTCAATAATGAATTAAATGGAATCTGAAGATATGGAAGAGCTGTGTGAAGATTCTTCAAAATTTGTCCTTTTATGTCGCATGAAAAAAATAACAGCATAGGTTTGGAACAACATGAGGATGAGTAAATAATGAGTAAAATAATTTTCATTTTTGAGTAAACTATACCTAATCAATCAATCAATCAACAGTAAACTGTGTAATTACATATGTAATTACATGCAGGTACATTTAATGTACAGTAAGTAATAGTTAAAAACAGTGGGTGCGACTGAATGAATGTTGAGAGGGAAACTTGGCTTTGTATTTATTTGTGGGTTTGAGTTTGTTAAAATATCAGGTGATGAAAGGGATTACATTATTCTTCTCCGGTTAAAGTCTCTATAGCCTAATAGAGGAAGCCAACAGGAAGCTAGCTGGCTGTGGTATCACTTCATACTGTAAGTCAAAGTGTGTATTATGCTGTGCCTTTATCGTTTTGGGCCCTCAAGGTCCTGTACACAAACCTGCTGCTTGTGTAACAGCATCACATGCACGTGAGAAAGCATTATGTATGCGTGTAAGTGTTTGTGTAATGTTCGTTTTTTGGTCACATGTTCTTGAGCGTCACTCAAAAGGCATTTGCTTGGACACATTTCTCATTTAGCCACTGGCTGCTGGTGGAGCCTTTCATCTTGTGTCACGCATGTGAAATACGAGATCCCAGATGAAGGGCCTTCTTTAGAAACCATTACGTGTCACTGCTGCCAGTTCAATATCTCAGAGCAGCATGAAGAAGTATAGCCTGCCCATTAAAATAAACAGCAAAACATCTGACAACAAGGAGAGATAGGAGATGAATGGGAAAAAAATAATATGTAAACAACACAATACAATAATAAAAAATTTAAAATGTAAGAGAGTGGTTGCGAGTGTTGTGTTTATGTAGTAATGTGGTGTAGATAGAGGCTCAGGATGCATGCATAATTCACATTAACAGGAAGCTTTAATTTTCACTTCTCAGGCCCATAGTGTGAGTGCTTACACCCCAGGAACAGACACACAGTCAAATTGTCTAGACCTAATTTGCATAGCTGGATTGACAGATGGTATAACCAATAGGAATGAGGCATACATAGATTCAGACATGTGATTGGCTCATACTTGAATATCAGAACACTACAGTGAGGACATTGATAGATGGTTTCTAGGTATTTGCTTACTCGCCAAAGTCAAAAGGCTAATTTCTCCCTAGATATATTTTTTATCTTTCGCCAGGCTACAATTGTCAGTCAGATTGTTTAGAAAAGTAAGAGAACTCTCCTACAACAATTCACACATTTGAGATACCATTCATAAAGACTTGGGTATAGAAGTTTAATTCTTAGTGCCAGAGGTTTGTTAAAATCTCTAACCATATGTTCAATAATAATGGTTTTCTGAATTAACACCAATAGTAATAAAGGTTAAAGCTGCATTACAGAACTATTGCCTCTATATCACCATCTCTTTTTAAAACATAAAATTGCAAATTACTTGCAGAGTTATTTATTTATTTGCTTTAGCACTGCTCCTCTGCGCGGATAAATATGTGATCACCACATCAGAGCAGATCTGTCATTGTACATCAACATGACAATGAGAAGTATGTCCTACTATATCAAAAAAAATGTAACAAGTAACATATCTGCTGCTTTTGCTCTGACCAAATGAAAACATAAATGTTTTAAAATAAATCTCGTTACTTAAGTTTAGTTCTAAGGATTGCTCAGTCAGATCAGATCACACATTGCAAATTAGCTAGCTACCTATTGAGCCACTGAAAAGCCTTTACTATTCAGCAGAAAAAAACATTATTGTTGCCACCTCTCAAAAGCCATGCTGATATTTACTCTCATTGCGAAAGTAAGATAAGGTACTTTGGGAGAGGTAGGGAGACAGTTTTGAAAACTGATTTCTTATGTACTTACTCAATAACTGATTTTTGTTATTTTTTTAATAAAAAAAAGTTACACAGCACAACACAGCAGCTTTGTAATAAACATGCTCCAGCAGTTATATCCTGAAAAACACTGGCATCGTGCATGGTTGAGTAACATTGATAAATTAAAGGTTGACAGTGTTATCCAAGGCTTTACATCATCCTGATGATCTTATAAAAGAGGGCAGGTTGCATAACATGTTCTTTACATTATGTGTTTGCACATTAAAGTGGTATATCTACTCAAATCATCAAGGAGCTAATATAATACCTGAAGAAAAATATTAGTTAGCACTCCCATTCATCTCAATGGCAGTTACAGTATTTGGCTTGACACCTCAGAAATTATAAAAAAATATATGAAAAGCTAATTTCAGCTTTAAAGATTCCTCCAAGAAAGTGATAACTGGCAAAACATTTACTATTTTGAAATATTTGTGATTTATATGCTGCTTTCAAAAAATCATCAATAAAAAAAGGAAATTATGCCTCTTGGCTTCAAAACTGTGTGGATATGGCATATGCCACCAAAAGACAAACTGGACCATTGGACGAACTTTTCCTCTGGAGATGAAGATGAGCTTCCCCCCTCTGGGGTGGCTGCTCACGCTGAATCAGATTAAAAATTGACGGCCATGCATTCCTGGGATGTTGCGGGCATCGGGCTTGAGTGGAACCTTGTCCCGGGCCACTGCAGGCATTGGGCTTGAGTGAAACCTTGTCCCGAGTGGAACCTCCTGCACTTTCACTACCCTCGATGGTAGGGCCACCAGGGGGCAAGTGGAGATTCCACAGGTGAAGCATGCAATTGCGGTGCACTTGTGCCTGCAAAGTGCCGCCACCTGGAGGAACCATCCACGGCTCATGTCCTAGGCTTGTAAGCTGCCCTGGCTGCTAAGGCTTACAGTGCTGCTGGACAGGCTGCCTCTGCCCTGAATGCGTTGGCCATCCTGGAAGTCCATCAGGCCAAAGCACTCAAAGAACTGCACAAGGGAGGTTCTGAGCTGGGGTTGATGCAGGAACTGCGCATGGTGACCGACTTTGCCTTTTGGGCGACCAAGGTCACAGCGCAGGCCCTTGGACAGACGACGTCCACCTTGTTGGTCCAGGAACACCATCTCTGGCCGAAGCTTGCTGAGATGTGGCATGCTGACAAAGTACGCTTTCTTGGTGCCCCCATCTCGCAAGGTGGCCTCTTCTGCGACACTGTCGAGGACTTTGCCCTCAGCAGTCCAAAAGCAGATGGAGGCCATTAAGCACATCTTACCCTGGAATGATGCCACTGCCAGCAGGCCACCGCAGGCTAGCCCCCAGTCTGCTCACTACCGAGAGCATCCCCCTGTGGCTTCTACATTAAGCCCCCCACAGGAAGGCAATGCAGCCCATCCCTCAGGCCACTGCTAAGCCCTCCAAACATCCATCAAATTGGACCTGACACAGGCGACCCAGAGATGGAGGTAGCTGCTCTGAACATGCAGGTGATCGCACCACTCCTTCCCCGAGAGGAGGGCTGGGCGGAGAATCTTTTGTTTCATTTAAAGGAATTAATTTCTGTTCCAACTGTACCCATATTTTTAATAAAAGAGCTGCTGTCTCTGGGTCTTACTGGGCACCGTCTGGGAGTGAGTGACGCTACCTTCCTCAATCCCAGCCTTAACCCCACCCCCCATTCACCACAGGCCAAAAGATTGAGTTTCAAGGATGCACTGCTTCCTCTTGTGTCTCTAGCCACCCCCTCGCATGATCCTTAGAGCCAGACTCACTGCCACATTCACTGCCTCTACTTCAAAACGCTACACTTCCCTGGTTGGGCCCCAGCGCTCCTCCTCGCTGTCCCTCCGCAGATACATCGGTTGTCCCTCTGGTGCCACTCGCGCAGAGCCTGGCTAGCTCTTTCCAGCCTGTCCCGCTGGCTCATTCGGACAATCAGACTTGGCTATGTGATTTAGTTCACCAGACATCCCCTCAGGTTCAGCAGCGTCCTGTTTACCTCAGTGGGGGGAAAAGACACCCCTGTCCTGCGAGCGGAGATTGTGGTCCTCTTGACGAAGAACTCAATAAAGCCTGTCCCTCTAGCCAAGATGAAGTCAGGATATTACAGCCCTTACTTCATCGTACTCAAGAAAGGCAGCGTGTTATGGCCGATCTTGTATCTGAGAGTCCTGAAATGGGCCCTTTACCAGCTTCTGTTCAAGATGCTAATGCAGAAACGCATTCTCACATTCATTTGCTCCCAAGATTGTTTCGCAGCAATCGGCCTGAAGGACGCGTACTTCCAAGTCTAGATTCTGCCTCGACACAGACCATTTCTTCAGTTTGGCATACCAATACCAAGGCGTGCTGTGCCCCCTTGGAGTGAGGGCTCACTCCACTAGTGTTTCCTCCTCCTGGGCATTGGCATAGAGCTCCTCTCTGGCAGACATCTGCAGAGCCACAGACTGGGCAATGCCTAACACAACAAACAAAACCATGACATGAACTAGAGCACTTTTTTTTTTTGCATATTTACACTTGAATTTGAACATAAACAGACTTGAACTTGAATATAGATCTGACCAGACAAAACCTACAGTGGTTACACAATCAAAGCTACAAAAGAAACAATAGAAACAGGAGAGCTATAAATACACAAAGACTAATGATCAACAATATACACCTCAAAGTAATCAAACAATGAACCAATAAGAGGAAAACATATGAAGCAAAGGAAACACATGACAAGATCACATGAGGGGCAATGGAATCCCATGACATGAGAGGAAACATGACTATGAGAACTTCAAAATAAAAGACATGAAAACATGAACATAAACAAAACCTAGAACAGATGTGACAATAACGTATACAAGCAATTTTATTTTTAAAAATAGGAAAATCCCAGTAATCTAACACAAGATGTACATACACATGAGGGGCAATGGAAGACAAGACAATTGCGGTATAGGTATAAAGGTATAAAAGGTATAAAACACTCAAAAATGAAGAGGAAAAAAGAAAGAACAAATTATATATACCACTGGGAAACAGCATAAAGGTGTGCCGTGACATCACTTCTGATTTTGGTCTGTGGCTCTGTATACACAGAATTAAGAGGGCAACAAGTTGTCTGCGTTACAACAAGAAATACAATCATTATCCTAAGTCAGGGGTGGGTAACTCTGGCTCTCGAGATCCACTTACTAGAAAGCTACAGGCAAGTGAATTTGATCAGGGTTGGAGGTAATCTCTGTAGGAAACTGGATCTTGAGGGCCAGAGATGTCCAGTCCTGTCCTAAGTAAAATAAAGAACATTTAAACAGGATGCATTGGAATGTGTGTTTATACTCTAGTATAAAAATGTTATTAAGAGAATACATTGAATCATGGAATGTCTTTGAGAGAATGTATGAAACAAAAAGAAGCACCAGCTCTTTGTGTTACAACTGTGCATGCACTCCAAAGCCAGATCAATCATAAGAAATTGTATGCAGGAGTTACATGCTGCTGTCCATGACAGAGTCCTCTGTCACATCACCCCCTTCCTCCTCTGAATTGCAAAGAGCTGGCAATCTATACAGGTAATCCGTGGTAGTGTTCTGTTCCCCAGCCTTGTGAAACTGTGGAATTTAAATGGTTGTACAACCAGATATCATTGAGTAATCTGTCTTTTGCAATCTTTCATGGACTGCAGCCAAGTAAGTGCTCTGTGATCTATAATCAAATTGAATTCTTCCCAAGGAGGTGGTCCAGAGGCTATTCAATGCCCATTTGATTGCTAGGAACGTTTTCTCTCTTGTTGAGTAGTTCCTTTCTCAGAACAGAAGCTTTTGACTTCTGTAAACAACTGGTCTTTTTGCCCTTGGTCCCTGCTACAGGAGCACATCTCCCAGAACCACAGCTTAGGTGTCAACTTGGATAAGAAACCATTGACTAAAATCAGGGGTGCATGTGTATGCAAAGACTACAAAATCGTATCATTTGACAAACTGTAAAATATAACAAGTTGAGAGAGCCCTCTGCTATGAACACTAAAATGCTGATCAAAATCATTCTACAGATGCTGGTAGTGTTAAAAGCTACATCTGATGACAATAAAATCTTTCTGTAGGCCTGTGCCTTCTCCTTTGTGTCAACTGACATATGATATGATATGACATATGATACTGGTATCAAATATAAGAGTGATGCTACCATTAAAGGAGAGAATATAAATACAAAATACCGTGCTCGACATTAAGCCTTGTTTTGTGCTTGTCCTTTGGACAACTAAATTGGTCATTTACTTGTCAGAGTAAAAAAGTAGCTTGTCTGAATTTTTTTTTTTTTAATTATTATTCAAATCGTTTATCTTTTATTTCAAATTCTTACATTTGATAAATTAAAATAGTAAGACACTATAGGGTTGTTACCTAATTAAATAATTTACACTGAAAAAGTACAACTGCGTTCAATAATGTTATGAGATTCTTTAAATATTTTTGAATAAACAAATAAGAAATGCTGGTGGGAAATTTATACTTTTAAACATGAAATTAAACCGCCAGTAGATGGCGGCAAGTGACTGTCTTAATGAGTGAGCCACTGAGTCGTTTGTTCGAACGATTCATTCAAAAGACAGAATCAAAAATGACGCAGTTGTTTATGAATGGGCGATTGAATCTTCACTCAACCGATTCGCTCAAATCGCTGAATCATTAAAAACTTCTGAGCTTAGTTGCGAGATGCGCTGGTTCTGCTTTGTTTGGAACTATTTTCGCTGCAATAGAACAAAAAACAGGCAATATTGCACCTAAAACGTAAGTGATTGATATTAACTACTTGTTTATTGAACTGTTGTATGAAATTAGTGTCAATTTCAATCGAGGTGATATTCAGGAATTCAGCACTTTCGGTCGTGTGATGCTTAACTTTACCATATGTCGTAAATAGCAAGCTAAACCCCACTGAATTTTTATTGCAACATGATAACTGAGTTTCTTTGTGTGAGCAGAGCTCATTTGTTTTGAATTCTCCTCAAGAGGTTAGGTGAGCCTCAACAGCGCAATATCACCGCCAGTAGGCCTACATCCACTATCAATCGCCACTTAAGCTAGATTAATCATTCTCACGTTTTGGTTGTTATTGACATTTTAATCAAGCTACTTATCTGGTCAGGCAAGTAAAATTCTCTTTCACTTCAAAAAATCCACTTGTCCCGCAGTCCCGGACAAGTGTATGTCGAGCCCTGGAAGCCTATGTGCCGGGGCTCAGCCCCGGACGGCCCCGACAAAATTTAACCCCTGGTTATACATCATCCGAAACTGTTTAGTGTATACTTTTATTTGTGTACACTCACAATAAAAACAAAATGTGCTTTTTGCAAAATAAAGAAAACAGGGTTGGAAAATAAGGAAATGGGTCTGAAAATGAACTGTAACTTACAACACAGACATGAGAGATATGTCTTTAGAAAGCTTTATGTGTCTACTTTTAAATTACGTAATATTCTCTGTTTATGTAATCTGTATGAAACCACCAAGAGGTACAGTTTCTCATGTCTCTGATCATTATCTTTAATGTGACCACACCCACGTGCTGCACAGTCTTTCACATGCTAATCGTCCATGTGAGCCACGCTAACCTGTAAACGCCCCCATCATCTCAATAAACAAAGCATCAAGCGTCATAATTCCTCTGTTTTTCATCAATTTTGGAAGACACAATGTAAGGAATAAGCCTTGACTTTACCTCAGAAGAAGAACGTGATTGATCCAGCAGAGGTAAGGAATTTATTCTCACTTATATTAGTTAGCATGTTATTGTTGCATAAATTTCACATTGTACTAGTTGAACTATTGCAAGACTAAAATGTGTAAGATTGACGGAAACATGTTGAAATATGATATATAGACAGGTGGGCAACCTTTCAATGCTAAATAAATATACACGTAGCCTACAACACGAGGATGTTTTTATGTTCTATATTGTTTACTGTGAAATTCCATGTTCAAGGATGCTCAAACCTAGATGTTTATAATGTGCTAAACAATAATGTTTCATAGTGAGGAACGACTTTATCCAGATGCTTTCTGCAACTGCTA
Source organism: Anabarilius grahami (assembly GCA_003731715.1). Classification (NCBI taxonomy): domain Eukaryota; kingdom Metazoa; phylum Chordata; class Actinopteri; order Cypriniformes; family Xenocyprididae; genus Anabarilius; species Anabarilius grahami. Next base: position 408,194 of record RJVU01054446.1, read on the forward strand.
TGAGTTTGGGTCACTTACACTGTGCATTTGAAAAGCAAAACGTGCCAATGCACTACTTTGTGGGAAAAAACGTATAAATAAGGAGCACTGTATGGTAATGTGGGAGACAAAAAACAGTTGGTTGTGCCTAAATGTTGTTATCCTACAGTACTACAGGTACATCTAGCAAACTGTTCCATGGTCAGGTCACTTGGCTCACCAAAACACATACTACATACCACAATTGAATTTTTTCTTCCTTTTTCCTGGTGCCTTCTCTTCTTTCACTGCACTCAAACACCACAGCTGGGTCAAATTCAGTTTGACCAAGTCAGCATGTTCACAGTTGTTTTGTTTTTTGACAGGGACCAGATGCCACTGATGAGTCCTTCTGACTCAAATTTTCACACGTCTCTTCAAGCTGTTTTTCTCTGAGAACAACATCAGCAAGCTACACTGGACTGATACTCTACATGAACATGGTAAAATAAGCTCCATAACTAACGAATGATGGCAGGGCAGTTTCATGGCAAAACAAAACAAAAACCTTGGAAAAGACAGGTAAGTTGAACAAGAATTGCACAAATTGTTTCAGGAATGGCACAAAGCTGTGTGACTGTTCAAGTCACTGTGTTTAGATCAGTGTGATAAATAATGTGCCTTTTTGTCCTTCGTTATGTATATTTGGAATATGTTGTGTTGCAAATAAAATGCAAGCAATCAAAAATCCATTCTTTTAATCTCCTCACATTCTTTCTTCTAGTCCCATTCAGCTGATAGGGCCATTAGGGGAGGGGTCTTTGTCTTCCCAGGTGTGAAACCCACATAAAGACACAAAACATGTCACACAAAACATGTCTTCAAAATGTAAATCAATATATTGTTTAATGAGAATGAGTGGGCAGGATGATTTTCGCATTGTTTTGAAGCAAACATTCTAGGCTACAAAAGTCCTGTGAATGAATATTCAGCATGGGTTTTATTGCCTTATTTCAGTGACTTAAATGCATAAATGCATACATTGTTACAGTACAGAAGGCTCGGAGACAGGAATACACAAACAAGGATGTTTATTGATACCAACAGAGGTGAACAGCAGTGCAGGTGAATGCATCGTGATGAATGGAATGCAGAGAGGTAATACTGTCCTTTGATGATAGCAGATATGAAGCTCTTGGAAATTGCTGGAGAAACTGGACGAAGGAGACAAGGAACACTCACACACAGAAGGGATTCACATGAGGAGAACTGGAGACGCTGGAGACAGGTAAGTAGATCGCTGGGAGTCCTTGAGGTAAGCATACAGGTAAGCCTTATGACTTGGAGAAACGGTCTACAACTACCAGGATGCAGGTGTGACCATCGGAGGCAGGCAGGTCAGTGATGAAGTCCACTCCCAGGTGTGACCAGGGTCGCTCAGGAACGGGCAGAGGATTGAGCTTGCCGGCTGGAAGATGGCGAGGACTCTTGGAGATGGCGCACTCCCTGCAGCCCTGCACGTACCTTCTGACATCCGTTGCCATGTTCGGCCACCAGAAGCGCTCCTTCAGCAGCGAGAGGGTCTCATTGACCCCCGGGTGGCCAGTGCCAAGTGATGTGTGGGCAGAGTGGATAAGTGGAGTGCGTCGTGTCCTGGTGATATACTGCAAGCCTGCTGGACAACCCGGCGGAGCGTTGAAGGTGGCAATGGAGGAGGGTAAGGTCTCTTCTGACCAGGAGATAGGGCTCACAAAGATAGATTCAGGGAGAATAGTTTCTGGTTCTTCATTACTTTTCTCTGGAGCATGGAGACGAGATAAGGCATCCGCCTTGACATTGTTGGAGCCAGGATGGTAGGAGATCTAGAAGTCAAAGCGGGAGAAGAACATAGCCCAGCGTGCTTGTCGAGGATTCAGTCTTTTAGCAGCTCGCAGGTATTCCAAGTTTTTATGATCAGTAAGGACCAGGAAGGGATGTTTGGCTCCCTCCAACCAATGCCTCCATTCCTCCAGGGCCAACTTGACTGCCAGGAGCTCGCGGTCACCGATGTTGTAGTTGACCTCCGCCGGGTTGAGCTTGCGGGAGAAGAAGGCGCATGGATGGAGCCTACTTGGTGTCCCCTGCTGCTAAGATAGAACCACTCCCACTCCGGTGGTGGAGGCGTCCACTTCCACGACGAAGGGCAGGTCTGGATTGGGGTGGACGAGGAGGGGAGCAGTGGTGAAGGCTTCTTTGAGAGCATTGAAGGCGTTGGTGGCAGTTGGAGTCCAGGACAGAGACTTGGGCTGGTTTCGGAGCAGGTTGGTGAGTGGATGAACGATGGAGCTGTAATTCTTGATAAAACGGTGGTAGAAGTTAGCGAAGCCAAGGAAGCGTTGGAGTTCTTTGATGGTAGATGGAGTGGGCCAGGACTTGATGGCTTCCACCTTCGCCTCGTCCATCCGGATGCCACTGTGATCGATCATGTAACCCAGGAAGTGTACAGATGGTTGATGGAATTAGCATTTTTCAGCCTTCAGGAAGAGGTGGAACTGTCTCAGGCGTTGGAGGACCTCCGCAACGTGGTGGCGATGTTCGGCCAGGCTCCGGGAGTATATAAGGATGTCATCTATGTAGACCAGGACAAACTTGTGAAGGAACTCCCGGAGCACCTCATGGATGAAATCCTGGAATACGGAGGCCGTTGACCAGGCCATACGGCATAACTAGATATTCATAGTGGCCGGTGGGCGTGACGAAGGCGGTCTTCCACTCGTCCCCCTCGCGTGTCCGGATGAGGTTGTACGTGCTGCGGAGGTCCAGCTTGGTGAACACAGTGGCACCACGGAGATGTTCCAGAGCAGCTGGGACGAGAGGAAGAGGATAACGGAACTTCACTGTTATTTTATTGAGAGCACGGTAATCAATACAGGGCCTCAAGCCTCCATCCTTTTTTGCCACAAAGAAACAACTCGAAGCAGCAGGGGAAGTAGACGGGCGGATGTAACCTTGATCTAGGGCCTCTTTGATGTATTCCTCCATGGCCTTCTCCTCCGGTATTGACAGGAGGTAAATCCTTCCCCCTGGCACTGGCTCACCCGGAAGCAGATCGATGGCACAGTCCCATGGCCGGTGTGGAGGCAGCTTGGAGGCTCTTTGTGGGCAGAAGACGTCACTGAAGGGGGCGTAACAGGCTGGAATGTCCACGGAACGTTTCTCTACAGGACTTTCGACGGAGGTAGCACAGATGGAGATATCCTTGGAACGAGGAGACTTGGAAACAGGAAGTTCAGAGAAACAGTTAGAGAAAAAGTTATCGCCCCACTTCAGGATCTCACCCGTGCTCCAGGAGATGGTGGGGTTGTGCTGCTCCAACCACGGGCGCCCTAGAACCACGTCAGAGGGGGATTCCTCCAGAACCAGCAGATAGATTTCCTCAAGATGTAATACACCAATCCGCAGTTGGAGGGGGCCCACACAGCGATTGACTCTCCTTCGACTTAGGGGTTTGCCCGTGATGGAGTGGATCTGGTAGATGGCCGGAGAGGGCGAGGTCTTGAGCTTGAGTTGTCAACAGAGGGCGCCGGAGATGAAGTTTCCTGCTGACCCTGAATCGAGGAGTGCCACCACTGGAATGGATACATCAGCAGCAGTAAGGTTTACAACAGTAGTGAGTGGTTTCATCTTTTTAATGGAGGGAATGATGGCACTCACCATGGGACGAGGAGGACGAGTTGGGCATGCAGATATGACATGCCCAGGAGCACCACAGTAGAGACACAGATTCAGGGTCAGCCTTCGTTGACGTTCAGTAGAAGAAAGTCTTGAATGCTCTATTTGCATGGGTTTGCTGGCTGGTTCTGGAGGGCTGACGGGTTCAGATTGACGGAGGAGGGTGTTGAACAGTGGCTGGCGCTGGTGTTCTTCGATACACAACTGCAAACGAGTGCCGAAGCGGATGGACAGCTGGATGAAGCGCTTGAGGCTGATGGAATCCTCGTATGCAGCGAGATGCAACCACACTCTAGGATCCAGACCTTGCCGGTAGGAGGTGATGAGCGCTTGTTCATTCCATCCACTAGACGCCGCCAGCGTTCTTAATTGCAAAGCATATTCATTGACAGACATGGAAGCTTGTTTTAAATTGTAAAGTTTCTCACCAATGGAGAAATCAGTGATAGATTTGCCAAAAACTTCCCGGAAGTGGTTGACGAAGGAGTCATAGGATTGAACAGCAGGTCCTTTCTGTGACCAAAGGGAGTCTGCCCATTGTAACGCTTTGCCCTGGAGTTGAGAAATGATGAACGCTATTTTAGAGGTGTCATTGGGATAGAGGTGCGGTTGCATCTCCAGGACCAGCGCACATTGCAGAAGGAATCCGCTGCAATCCTCCGCCGACCCTAAGTAGGGCGCTGGTCTGGCCATGGGACTGGCGTGAACGGCAGGTGAAGGAGTGTGGATGGTGTTGACGGAAGCAACTGCTGGTGTCGGTGACGGTGGTTGAGGAGTGAGTGCTCGGTGCAAAGCGTCCACGAGCTCTTGAAAGGGATCCGGGTGACTCATGTTGGTATCAGGCTGTTGAGGTCCGGTCTTCTGTTCGGCTCGGAGACAGGAATACACAAACAAGGATGTTTATTGATACCAACAGAGGTGAACAGCCGTGCAGGTGAATGTATCGTGATGAATGGAATGCAGAGAGGTAATACTGTCCTTTGATGATAGCAGATATGAAGCTCTTGGAAATCGCTGGAGAAACTGGACGAAGGAGACAAGGAACACTCACACACAGAAGGGATTCACACGAGGAGAACTGGAGACGCTGGAGACAGGTAAGTAGATCGCTGGGAGTCCTTGAGGTAAGCATACAGGTAAGTCTTAATGCAAACGAGACCGGACGATGAGTGTGTGTGAGTGTGGGTCCTTTATAGTGCTGGTGATTGCTGTGATGATGAGGTGCAGTAATCAGTACTCGTGTGATTGAGTGCGCTGTGATTGGTGGATGGTGGAACCTGACGTGTCTGTGACATACATGTCATTTTAAAAACTACAAACTTTTACATACATGCTGCTCACATATTATTGTAGCTGAGTTTGTGCTGAATACAGTGTAATCTGACTTCAACCATGAAATTGTTATAAGTAACCGAAATAAGCACAAATGGCAGGGCATGTCAAAATATCCCAAGGGCCCAGGAAACACCTCAGACCCCAGAGGGTTAAGGTTAATCCTGGTCTTGCTGTAAACAACCACATCATCAAAATATGTGACAGAACAGTCCTCGTAGCCCTCAACTACACAATCTATAAACAAATGAAAAGTTGCAGGAGCTCCATGAAGACCAAAGGGTATGATTGTAAATTGAAATAACTACAGGGGTGTCCTGAAGTGGGATACTCCAGATGGGATACTTTGTAAGTGACAAGCCCATTTTATGCAGGATGTTGCCACATGGCAAGCAACTGCTCTTTTTGGCACACATGTTGATCATACCACCTTTTCCAGGCTTGTTGAGCTTCTGTGAAGTTTTCTTTGGCTTCTTCATGGTATCTCACCAATCGGTCACACATTTGCAAGATGTACTGGACAATTCCCATCTCTGAAGCATCCATGGCAGGTCTCTCCCAGCCTAATATTAGTTCAAATGGGGAAAATCCAGTTGAAGCTTGTGGAAATTCATGATATGTAAACAACAGGAAAGTACCTGTCCCTTTAGCCAGCACTGTCAGCAAAGTCCATGGTAATTCTTTGAAAAGGGGTGGAGATCATGAACAGCAGATGAAGAAGGGCCCAGTCTGACCTGCAAACAAGACTGATTTTCTGAGAGGTGGGACAGAAAGAACATGGAGGGCCAAAAAAGCAGAAACTAACTCTGAGGTATGTATTTTGGTGAGCCAAGTGACCTGACCATTGCTAGATGTACCTGTAGTACTGTAAGATGACAACATTTAGGCAGAACCAACTGTTTTTGTCTCCCTCATTAACACACAGTGTGCCTTTCTCATAACAGTCCAGTAACTACTATTTTTTATACCTCCCATACTAAGTACTATACACAGGTTCATAATTAATGTGAATAATGCATAATGTATAATTCATTCTAAAGTGAAGATTGTGGAGTTTTTTTGTAAGGTGTTGGATAGTAATTAATTTTTAAGTAAATTTAAGTAATTATTTGGATCAGCATTCTAAAGTGAAGATCACAGTAATCCACTAGTAATGACTCAAGTGTTACCAAATCCATCGGAAGGAATTACTATCCAAAACCTTACAAAATGTACAAAAACCTCAAAAGCTTACAATTATTTCAGTAATTTCTAGGAAGTTATCATGTTTTCACTTTAGAATACTGATTCAAATAATTATTAATTCCTTTAGAAGGATGTAGTAACACTTGAGTCATTACTATCCAAAAACTTACAAAAAAACTCAAATTCTTACAGCTTACATCGACACGAAAGCACATATTCTCAGCAAAACCTCCATTCAGGTGTGATGAATCTGATCTTCAGCCAGATGGAACTGGATTAAATATTTTAAATGCTTCGAGATTGGCACTGATCCCGCCATTTGAATCATAATCTCGCAGCATTCGTTTGTTGGCCAGAGGAGAACTGGTCCCAAAACTGAGCCTGGTTTCTCCCAAGGTTTTTTCTCCATTCTCTCACCTAATGGAGTATGGGTTCCTTGCCACGGTCGCCTCTGGCTTGTTTAGTTTGGGACACCTACTATTCAATAGTATTATTGATGAATATATATAGAAGAAAAGCACTAAATTTATAACTAATGATTTTTACAACAGTACTAATTCAACACTGAACTGACTCAAGCTAAACAATAACACTATTTTATTCTAGAGCTGCTGTACAGCTGAAACAAACGTTGTTGCATAATTTTCCTATTATCACTGTTAACCTAATATAAAGTGTGATCTGATGATGGTGAACAGGTGCAGGTGATTAGAATTCCGGGGACTACAACAAGTGGGCGGATCTGGTGCTGATGGCTGGGTAGATGGTGTTGCTGACTCCTTGACAGTACCCCCTCCTCCACGGGTAGCTCCTGAGGGCCGGAAATGGCGGCGACAACCTCGACCTCTGGGACCAGGGCGATTAGGGTGTTCATGGTGGAACTGAGTGAGTAGAGTGGGGTCAAGGATGTCGTCTCTTGCAACCCAGGAGCGTTCTTCAGGACGTACCCCACCCAGTCAATCAGGTACTCCAGATGGTTGCCCCGTCGTCGCGAGTCAAGGATAGACTGGACCCGGTAGATGATATTCTCGTCAGCGACTTCAGGAGGAGGAGGTACGCCATCATCACTAGATTCTGCGGAGGGAGACAGAGAGTCAAGTGTAAGGTTTTTCGTTGAGCTGCCTTTGCACGGTGAAGGGACCTATGTAGCGGGGACTCAGCTTACAGCAGGGCAGGCGAAGACGGATGTCCCAGTTAAATAACTATACTTTCTGTCCAGGTTGGTACTGAGGAGTAGCTAGCCATCAAACATCTGCTTGATCCTTGTGTCTTCGCACTGCCTGTTGGAGGTGTACATGAGCTGAGTCCCACACCCTCTCGCTCTGCTAGAACCATTGGTTGACAGCTGGAACCTCCGATGGCTCGCCGGACCATGGATACAGTGGTGATTGGTATCCTAGCATGCACTGGAAAGGAGTAAGCCTGGTGATAGACTGGTGGAGGGAGTTCTGGGCATACTCCGACCAGGGGAGGAACCGACTCCAGCTGTACTGGTTCTGGTGACAATATGACCACAGGTACCTCCCGATTTCCTGGATCTTGCGCTCAGTCTGGCCATTTGTCTGGGAATGGTAGCTGGATGATAAGCTGATGGAGACGCCAAGGAACTTGAAGAAGGCTTGCCAGACTCGTGAGATAAACTGAGGACCTCTATCAGACACAATGTCTTCAGGGAGACCGAAGTGACAAAAAATGTGTTGGAATAGAGCTTCTGTGGCCTCGAATGCTGTTGCGAGTCCTTACAGAGGGATGAGCTTGCATGACTTGGAGAATCGATCGACAATGACAAAGATGCAGGTGTTGGAATAGGAAGGAGGAAGATCAGTCATGAAATCGATGCCCAGATGAGACCAAGGACATTGAGGTATGGGTAGAGGAACCAGTTTAGGATGGTGAAGATGGGAAAAATATTGGCTTTGCAGTTCTTACTTCCCAGGTTGGTATGTGACTAAAAAGTCAAATCTGGTGAAAAATAAAGCCCATCTGGCTTGACGGGGGTTGAGTTGTTTAGCTTCACGCAGATATTCTAGGTTTCTGTGGTCAGTGATGACTTCAAACTGGTGATTTTCTCCCTCCAGCCAATGTCTCCACTCTTACAAGGCAAGCTTGATGGCCAAGAGCTCACAATTACCGATGTCATAGTTTTGTTCCGCCGGGGACAGCTTCTTTGAGGAGAAGGCACATGGAATCTCTACTCACTTTTATGGTACTTCAATGTCATAAGCCACAGTTCCATCGCACTGGCGCTGTCTCAAGTCTGACAAAGTTTCTTATGATATTCCTTGCTTCAAGTCTGACAATGATCAGTCTGCTCAGTGCCAAGTGAAGTTGAAAACATCTCTTGTGTTTGATCTAGAGGTGCCATAGTCAAACAGTGTTGTCATGATGTAAGTTTCTTGTGTCACACTGGTCACAAGACAGACTATGAGCCATCATAAGCAAAGGAGGCAGATTTCAAAGTGCATGCTATTGGTATTGCATGATCTTGATAATGATCTTGTTTTAAGCATATCTAATAATAGATGCTGAAATTTTTTTCTTTTTTTTTGTTGCAAAAAAAGATGCTACAAGGTGCAAGAAGAGAAAGAAACAGCAGAAGGCAAGAGAGAGAGAGAGAGAGAGAGAGAGAGAGAGCAGAGGGAGGGTGGAATATTTCAGATAGAGTTCTGTGTGAGTTCTGTAGGGGAAAGTTGTGTTTGGTTAACAGACAGAGAGGAGCTTTGTGTACCTCTCTCAGACAGGTCAGCTCTCTCTCTCTCTCTCTCTCTCTCTCTCTCTCACAGCCTTCCTTCTTTCTTTCATTCTGGATGCACAGAGCTCCTTTGCAAGCCGTATATGATGCTATCACTACTGTGCTGTGCTCTGCTGCTTTGTCTGAGTCAGGTAAGAGCCACCAATTCCATTCTCTCTTCACAATCAAAATTTGACTAACCAGTAGCATCACTGTCTGTCCATGACCCTTAATGGCTGGCCTAGCTGGCCTTAAATATACACTCAGACACTGCTAATGTAACTTATAACTTAGCTTTGAGATTGTGTAATGATTGGCCTGTACATGGATGCAATGCCTTTGTAATTGTATTAACATTTGCACTTAACGACCCGATAAAATCAAAACACTTTTTAGTTCATGTGTGTGCTGGTGTTTGTGTCTTTAATGACTATGCTGGTGTAGTCCTAAAGGTTTTAAAAGATTACGAAGTTGTCAAAGTGCTTATGACAGGTCAGGTTCTGAGTGATGGAATGTAAGTTAGCTTCTAATTAAAACCAATCTCTTTCCATGAGATTCTGTGTGGCTTGAGAAATGGCATTTACTACAGCATTTGCTCAAAGTGAAACTTCCCAAGAGATGGTTTATGAGATATTTATGAGTTTGCTTTGGCACGTAAGTTCCTATTGTTATTCTGCTCTCACAGAATGAGCTCATCCTGTAAACTTGACAGAAAGACTTCAGATTTTTGTTTTGACCTCTGGTGACCCTAGAAGCACTTTTGTGGAAGAGATGGGCCCGCAGTGAACCCTACAGTTCAGAAACATGATTGCCTTTCCCTACTGATATATAGCCCATATGATAACACACATCTCCCACTAACTACACTAAAACTTAAAGAACTAAACTTAGAAACGTTTTAAGGGAATTTTAAGGGCTCTTGTGGATTTCAGTTTTCATATCTTTGTTCAAATCTCTTGAAATTTTTTACTTTGAAAATGATTTGTTACGCCGTCCTCTTTGTAACTGCTAAGAGATTTTTTCGTTCTTTTGCTATGGCAGTTGACAGTTTACTTCCGGTCACCGTTGTCGTTCCAGCAGCTGTTGCTTAAAGTCCCTAATATTGGGAGATATGAGGGTCTGTGGCTCCATTGGAAAAAGTGGCTAACTTGTGCAAAACTTGTTTTGAGTTGTGTGACAGTCATTGTTTGTGGATGCCATAGAAATAAATGAGAAGTGCTGTAAACAGAATCATACCTGTTCCGCAATTTTCGTTGAGTTCTCTTATAAAACAGCATTTCATTTTATTTATTTTTTGCTGTAAACTCAAAAAAAACAAAACAAAAAAAAACAATCCAAAATTAATGTTTAAGAGCAAACATGTTGAAGATTAGACAAAGGGCAGTCGATTTATTAAATGATTAGCTATTTCCTCAAAAGCAGTTTATTCGATGTAGTGAAGCCTCTCCTCCATTGACATCTATTACAAAACGGCCTCTTATCTCCTTCCCAGTGTACCACAGCATTGGCAGGCGTTACTCTTTTTCAGCTATGATAGATCTTTTGTGTCCCCACCCTTTTCAGTTCTGCGCTCCTTGTGTTCTTTCTACTGGTTTGTATTTCCACAGCATGATAGTAAGATTTTACGGATTTATGAATGAACCGCTCATTTTAAAGTTTTCCTGCGTCTACTAGGCAATTTCAGAGAGGCTAGCAATAGCAAGCTAGCTTTGGATTATTTGTAGCTGCTGTTCAAACAGTAGCCTGGTAAATTTGTAGGCGATCAAATATTCGATATCTCTACTCTCCATAATTAATGTAGCTGCTAGATTATCAGCGGGAGCAGTTCAAAGTAATAATATGTAATTTACGACTGCGTTGATTGGTCGAGGGAGACTAGCCTCCTCTGCAATGTATTTTTTCTCTATGCTCTAACTGTCACAGTCACAGTCACCGTCTCATCTCGTTTGTTTTGATTGTCATGTGCTTCCTTGTTTTCAGTTCCCGCCACTCATCATTCACTATGGACACTTATTACCCTCACAGCTGTCTGTCATTTGCATTGTGTATTTAAGTTCCTGCCTGTGTTCTGTTCAGTGTCCGGTATTGTTTAATGTTAAATGTGTTTGCTGTCACCTGTTCTTCCATTCCTTGAGATTAAACTATGTCGTATTACTTGTATCTACTGTCCTCATCTTCCTTTGGAGTATAACCGTAACAGAATACCGGACCTATACAGAAATGGATTACGCCGACATGTTCGCGCTCGTGGCTCAGGAGAGCCCCGATCCAGAGCACAGCCAGACCCAGAGCCCGTATCTCCTCCACGGACCGCGGAGTACTCCTGCGAGCCCCCCACAGACGGAGAGTTTCCACCGGCCATGACAGGTCAGCCAGATCCCGAAACCACGAGGACAGAGGTGACCCGCGCCCCGGAACTGGGAACTCCACCTGACGTCTGACCAGGGGTGTGAGCCCACGACATCTGCGAACGAGGGAGAGACAACTACGGAGAAGTAAAAATTGGCTGATTGACTTCAGCGAGGATTCGACTTCCACCCTATCCCACCCGTCATCATCTTCATCATCAACACCTTCCATGGACTTTATTATGAACTCTGTTTCCCTTACCGTTCCTCTGCCCATGCTGACGTCAACGCCGTGCTCAGCCAGTCCTCCAGTACCATCGCTGCCGGATGTCAACAGCCCTGCGCCGTCTCCGGAGAACCCCTGTGATGTCGAGCCGCAGGTCGTACATCCACCAGCAGCGCCCAGGCAAGAGGATCCTGTGGCTTCACCTCCCGCCGCCGACCTATTCGCTCCATCTCGGCCCGTGGACCTGCCGGCTCCGTCCAGGCTCCTCCCACCTACGGTTCCACCGGAGACCCTCCGACTGACGGCTCCTCTGGTCTCCCTCGTCCGGCCGGCTCCCCCTTGGTCAGTCATCCCTCCTCTTCCGCCACGGACTTACGGGCCGTCCGTAACACTCCGTCCCTCCACCCCTACGGCTACAGGGGGTTCCTCCTTCCCCTCGGGGTCGCCTCTGTCCTCCGTCGCACCGGCGTCACCGCAGCCTTCGGGATCTCCTGTTCCACCTCCACCAGTCGTCGCCAAGACATCGCCGCGGTCTCCCAGGCCAGCGACGTCGCGGGAGTTCGCCAGCTCTCCGTCTGTGCCCTGGAATCCACCTGCCGAGTCTCCGTCGGTCGTCCCCCAGATGCTGTCAGTCTGCCCAACACCATCTGGACTCCGCCCATCGTCGACTCTGCCGTGGACTGACGGCTCTGGGTCTGTGCCATCGGTCGTCCACCACCAATGCCGCCAGGGGATCGTCGTCCTCCCTTCACCACTCCGTCACCGTCACTCCATCCACCTCCAGAACCCCCTCCGGCCCTCCCTCAGATGTCCCTTTCAACGCGAGGACGCTAATGTCACAGCGTCTCATTCACATCACATCTTGTCTCATTTGTTTTGATTGTCATGTGCTTCCTTGTTTTCAGTTCCCGCCACTCATCATTCACCATGGACACTTATTACCCTCACAGCTGTCTGTCATTTGCATTGTGTATTTAAGTTCCTGCCTGTGTTCTGTTCAGTGTCCGGTATTGTTTAATGTTACATGTGTTTGCTGTCGCCTGTTCTTCCATTCCTTGAGATTAAACGACGTTGTATTACTCGTATCTACTGTCCTCGTCTTCCTTTGAAGTATAACCGTAACACTAACCACTGAAAGTGAAATTCATTAAAGGTGATTGGCTATTTTACATTTTTTTTTCAAATGGAGGCAAAAGTCTCTCTAGCAAGGCTCTTGGATGTAATCTACCAAAATTAATGTAAAGAAAGATTGTAAACTGATATGCTTATGTGGTATTTAAAGCAAGAAAATGAAAGACAGGGGTGCATATATAGGATATTTACTTGCTGCCTGTAGAGTGTCAACACTGTAAATACAGCTGTTTCGGTTGATGTTTTCCTTCCATAGGCAGCTATAACAGTAGTGCAGTCAGTGGATCTGTGTGAAGGGGCCACTTGTTGGATTTTTGCTCTGCCAGGCTTTGCATGTGGATTTGCTGCTAAACTCACTGAAAGAGCCAGAGAATTACAGAACTACATTACAGAATTATATTCATTATACAGATGAATGAATATTGAAATGTTAGAAGCACTTTGATGCATTTAAAAAGAAATGTAACCCTATGACAAAAAAATCACAAGCCTCTTCTTTATCACCTAATATAAACAACTATCAATACCAAATTAAATTAGTTACCTTATAGCATGCTTAGAAATATCAAAAAAATTAGGATTTAAGCATTCCAGAGCTATTCAGAGCAGTTGTCATGTCTGTAGCAGTTATATGATTTTAATATTATGTCAGTATTGGTGGGGTTCAAAAAGCTCGGGACGGCCCTACCAAGTGACGATACTGACATCGGGCCATTGTTGAAATGTAGATTGAAAAGCTCAGGTAGTCATCAAACAGAAAACCCCTCAGTAACCTTGCTGTCCTGGTTGTTGGTGTTGTAGACCCCAGTTGTAGAAGGATGTTTTGGTCAGCTGATGGGTTTGCAGGGATTACAAGAAGCTCTGTCTTTGCAAGTTTGAGCTGTATATGACAATTCTTCATCCAAGCCAAGATGTCTGAAAGGCAGGCAGAGAAACGTAATCAGGTTGAAACGACAGACAGAGCTGCATATAATTTGCATAGCAGTGGTAGGAGAAGCCATTTGCTTTTATGATTGTGTCTAGTGAGGTTGTGTATTTCTCCATGTACACATTTACACTAGATTCTTCTTTTAACTAAATAGGAGTATGTTCCTTTCAAATGAAAACAGTACAACGGATACTTTATAATCCAATGATGCCACGTGAGTGGACAGAAGCACGGGAAACAGTAGCACGGCTGATGTCAGAGATCACATGACAATGTGTAGTATGCCCAGCCAGATTGTATTCATATTACATATTATATAAAACATACTTTATCAGTAGAACTTCTTCATCAAATGAAGTACCTACACTGAAAGTACTAGTAGCATGACTGCTATTATGCAGCATGTGACACTGCTGCTGATCAGTTTGGGTAATAAATCCACATTGTGCAGTTTTGTCTTACTTTTTAGAGTGGTGATCTTCCACAATAACAACAACAACATATTCTTGAGATCTGTGGGTAAAGAGTTTCTGCAAGATTCAGCATGTGGCATTCAACACAAAGAAAGCACTGACAGTGACACTCTAACCAGCTTTAAGAGAAGCTCAGATGCTTTCAAAATAACTTTTCTAGTAACAAGCTACTGTTTCCAACGATTAATGGTGTAGCACAAAGATTGCTTTTTTTTCTTCTTTACGTTGTTTTTAATGTCACATTACTGCAGAGCGAGTGGTTAACAACTGCAGCTCTGTCTCATATTCAGCGCTGGCAAGTCAGACGTATTCTGTCTTCCTTCTCTTATACGTTTGGAAAGTTTGATTCATTTCAGTAATTCAGTTCTTCCTGAACATCTCTTTCGTTTTTCATTCTAGTTTCATCCTAAATAAACCACTCTCTGTAGGGTCTGTCTTCGACTGAGTTACCAGTATATAAATTAGGGAGTATTCTAGGTTATCTTTAAGTTTGATGTTGTCACTCTCATTTATATTGTTCATTCAAAAACCCACACTGATATAATTATAAATAATAATAATAATATAATTGAACAGAATAGAGGTCCACCCTATTGTGCCAAGATCCACCCATTTGGAAATTTCTGGCCTTGCCACTGAAACACCATGTCTAATTCACTCCACTTGCTTTTATACTCGTATCCTATCTAGTATCTAGTAGATACTGTGGCCTTGTATCAACACATTTATGTACATATATGCATTTGATAAACACTTTTATCCAAAGCAGTTTAAACTAAATTCAAGGTACAGTACAGGCCTACATTCCCTGGGAATCAGCAATGACCATTGTTAGCACCATGCTCTGTATGAGCTAAAGGAATGCTCCACAACAAACTGGCACAAGAGAGACCACACAAGTAAATTAAACAGGCCTATAAATAAGGCAGAACAGGAGAGAAATATAATCCGGACTAGACAAATTACAGGACCAAGAAACTATACTCTAAACACAAAACTAGGTGCATGGCAAGGAAATCAAAACAAAAGAGATAAGAGTATAATACAACCAGGAAACAAGGACAGTACTGTCAGGATTCTTTCACAAATAACTACAAATTAGCCTACAGAGGTGACAGAACCATGAGAGTATCTTTATGATATAAAACTAAAGGGATTTCATCATATCTTTTATGAAATCAAAGATGCAAAAATTTGAGCGCATGCGTGTTTAATGATGCACCTGACAATGGCACACTTGGACACAGGTTGCGGATCAACAAACCAAAATGTAAAACATTTTGTTTCTATTTCCAGGGTTTTATTTTCTTTTTGTATGAATTGCAGGTCTCTGATAGCAGGCAGAAGCAGCGAGAAGGGACGGGCCTGGCAGAGAGGAGGCAGTTCTGTAGCTGGCCGTGTAAATGTGGCGTCCGGCCGCCGTGCGCCCCCGGTGTCAGCTCCATCTTGGATGGCTGTGGCTGCTGCAAAACCTGTGCACGGCAGATTGGTGAATCATGCAATGAAAGGGATGTCTGTGACCCTCACAAAAGCATGTACTGTGACTTTTCCAAAGACCAGCCGCGTTATGAGGTTGGCATCTGTGCTTGTGAGTGAACGTTTTTTGGAAAATCCTGTGAGGTTGTTACAATATCATCTTTAAAATAAGATACATTTACTTGAGAAGCTAAACTTTTCAGAGAATAAAGTTGTGTAATACAGAGCCCCACACATGATATGCGGGAAAAATACATATTGTGGCTACCAATTAAGAATTCATTCCCTTGACTTAGTTTCCACATTCCGTCGATTCGTTAATTGTGGTGACTTAGTCTTAATTTATTCCCTCGTTTTAATTTACTTAAATCCTGGCCGCAATCTAATTAAAAAGGTGAAACAAACTAAAACAAGGAATTAAGTTTAGTAGAACTAAGTTTACTTTTTGTACTCCATTGTCAATCCTGTATATGTTTGCAGACATGATGGGGGTTGGTTGTGACATGAATGGGGCTCACTATGATAACGGTCAGGCCTTCCAGCCCAACCCTCTCTACAAATGCACTTGCATCTCTGGAGCCATCGGCTGTACCCCTGCCTTCATCCAAAAGCCAGCAGGAATGTTGAGTCCTGCTGTGCTCCAGGGCAACTTGCCAGCAGGCCTCAAGAGCAACCAAAGCCCTAAACACCAACAGGACACCACCTACAGGACCATGTCAGGTAAATGTGACCCTGTGTGTGGAGATATTAAAGAAAACAAATACAGCATTCACAACACGTCATGCAATTTGACATACTTCTGACAGAATATTGTGAGAAAATTTTATTGGTTAATATTATTTTTCACCACCCACAGTTTGTTACATCAACAGAAAAAAAAGTTAATACAAGGGGTGAAGAGGGCTGTTACATTTTGATGAAAGGTTATGACAGCAACAAGATCAAGTAAATAATGTAGGTTCCATTTTGATTTCATGTTGATTTAAAAGGAATGTTCCAGGTTTGATACAATTAATATTGGATAGCATTTGTGGAAGACTGTATGTTACCACAGAAAAATACTGGTAAATAGTGTCTATTTACATGATTTACATAGCCTGCCTTGATGGCAGCCCCAGGGAAGCAGAGCCACTGAAAAAGCTAGACTAGAGAGGGGAGCTTGTGCGCCCTCCAGACACAGCCCCTTACATGGACCGAACCTGACTGAAGACTGCACAGTGGACACCAGATCCCCTGTTTATTTTGGAATATTTTTTTGGATTATTGCTCCTTTGAACCAACTTAAGAGTCAGAAACCTTTCAGGGGCTGGCTCCAGATGTTTGAATGAAGGCCCAGTGAGCCCTTCTAAGACCACAGATAGGTCCCAAAGAAAGAAAACAGGATGAAAAAGCCTTAGACATCTTGTCCTGCACATAAAATGGGAGACAATTGAATGCCATACGAAAGTACCAGCAATTAGTATGTGCTTGGCAGAAATCGCTGGCACACACACCTTAAGCATGGATGGGACCGTGCCTGCAAAAAAAACAAAAACCCTCTAATAAGAACTCCAGCACTGAACCGACCGGACAGTGAACTGGGTTCAAACTGAGTTTCCTACGTGTATGCCAGGATGCAAATAGTCTACACTTGAGAGCATACAGTATAACCTTCTAGTAGAGGAAGCCTTCACATTTAAAATGATCTCTTTCACTGCAGATGAAAGACCAGGATCCATTAAAGAGCACAAAGTTTTCACATACTTGGTCAAGGATACCATATTGTGCCGGAACTTGTCTGGAAACTCCCAAGGAGGTTCCTCTAGAAAAGGTACTAGATCCAAGAACCAAACTCGCGCCCCAGTTAAAGAGGCGCTGGAGACAACAGAGAACACTGAGCTGTCCTTCTTGAGATGAACAGAACCACCTCTGCCCTGCTGAACTGCTGCCAGATTGGACTCACAGTCTGAAGGTGCAAGGCAATGCATCTAGAGGAAATTCTGACAATAATATGACAAAGAAGAGCTCCAAAGATCACTGCCAACATCTCTAGGCAATTTATGTGCCATGAGAGATCCACACCCTTTCAGACAGGCTAGGCAACCAAATTCCATAATGTGCAGGCACCTACCTTAATTAGCTTGGTGATTCCTGTGTCCATCTAGTCCTGAACCAGAATGGTGTTCTTCCTCAATTTTCATAATTACAGAAGAGCACTGGAATGTTAAAATTCTCATTTGTTGATATTTCAAAGTATAGTAGCCAATAACTACAGGTCCTTCTCAAAAAATTAGCATATTGTGATAAAGTTCATTATTTTCCATAATGTAATGATAAAAATTAAACTTTCATATATTTTAGATTCATTGCACACCAACTGAAATATTTCAGGTCTTTTATTGTTTT
>RJVU01054446.1:429074-444964 GCA_003731715.1 Anabarilius grahami
CTGTATGCCAAAATCATCAGTATTAAAACAATAAAAGACCTGAAATATTTCAGTTGGTGTGCAATGAATCTAAAATATATGAAAGTTTAATTTTTATCATTACATTATGGAAAATAATGAACTTTATCACAATATGCTAATTTTTTGAGAAGGACCTGTAATTCAATTAAATGTACTGTAAGTTGCTACATGAGGACTAATTGCTGTTTGCTCGTAAGCAAATGTCATGCGTCAAGCAAATAAACTCACACTTACATAGACTTGTGGTTGTGTTGGTGCAGTTTTCAAACTTCCATATTAAAAATAAAATGAACCAATTCCAATTTGAAAAAATATCTTTAAAAAGCAATATGACAATTTATTTGTATTGACCTTATTTATAACTACAAAACAGCTATTCTAAAATCCTGAGAAAACCCATGTTAAATTAGCCTTCTGGATAGTTCTACAAATTGACCAGAACAATAACTATACATTGATTGTTCCTGTTGGAATGTGAAACCTGGGGTGAGGTCAGATGTTTAAATGTGTGCTGTGGGATGACATAGTGCTTTGTGACTGTAACACTGAAAGCTTACAGGGATCCTCCCTTAGCCTGGAAGAATTGTTTGGTCCAGACCACACCCTGGTCACCCTGTTCGCGCACCTGCGGCATCGGCATCTCTGTACGAGTCAACAATGACAACAGCAAGTGTGAGATGAGAAAAGAGCGCCGACTCTGTCTGCTTCGACCATGTGATAAAAATGCTCTAAAGGGACTGAAGGTAAGAGATCTATCCTGCTGAAACATCACATGCTGGACAATGTTAAACTAGAAAATAAAATGCATCAACATGGATTATTTAAGACACTTGAGCAATACTTTGAAATGTCTTTGCATTATGTACCCAAATATTAAGCCAAGTTTTTTTTTTTTTTGGTTTTAAAGGGTTATTTCACCCCCAAATAAAAAACTTTAACCTCTAAAAAAACACCCTCATGCTGTATGCAGTTTGCTGAAGTTATTCACTCTAAAATGTAATCATTAGCTGCATTCATTGCCATAATTTGTAAAAAGCGTTCACGTCTTCGTAGAGCTTGTAATTACAACTTGTAAGATGGGATTTTTCTGCGAGCTCCTACTTGTACCTCATGACAAAGAAACACCTAAATCTGACAACATGAACTGCTCAGAGAACTTCAAGTCACCGTAATTTTGTCAAGTAAGACATGTTCCTGGATCAACATATTTTGTTTTGACAACATTCCTGTGCGTAAAATTTGTCTTAACCCTATCCCTACCCCTAAACCCAACCCTACCCAAAACCTATACCTAAAATCAAAGGGTAATAATAGGTGAATAACTGATGTAAAAGCACTAAACTTGACAAACTGTAAACTCTGATTGGTTGATTGGACTGTTGTTCCAGCATCAACAAAGATGTTGATCCAGAAACATGTTGTACTTAGTGAAATCACATTCACCTAGGTCACATGTTGCCATCTCGAAATAACAGTAATTACAACATGGTGTGAAAGCAGCAATTGTTTAACTTGTGTACACACAGTCCGAATTACATATTGTGTCATTAACATCAAACCTCACTGTTTCTTGTGTGTCATTTGACGTCATGAAGTAATGACACAAGCACCAATGAGGTTTGATGTTATTGACAATATTTGATTTAGGACCTATATACAAGAGTTGATCAATGATTTTAGTTCATTTTGGTCTGTTAAATGCAAATTAGACATTAGACAATATGAGTAAATGATGGCAAATTTTTATTTTTGGATGAACTTTTACTTTAAATACAATAATATACAGTGTTGATAGAGTTGTAAATGAAGAATTTTTGAATATTTTCTGGAGGTCTAATGTTACACTTATTACCATGCTAGGATAAGTGCGAACATCCACTAAAAATTACTTTTGACACCCTTAAAGTCCTTAAAACTGGCTCAGAAAAGTGATGTTTATATGTATAAAGCGTGATGTATTTATATGTACATAATCATCATACACAGTACACACATATATGTAAACACAAACTTTTATTTTGGATGTGATTAATCACGATTAATCTTTTGCACTGATTTTTTAATTTTTTTTATTATTAACACACTTTGTTCTAATTCACCAAATTGAAACAATAAATCCAAAATGGATAAACAGCTTGAAAATCTCTGCATGCGAGGGAATGAAACTCCAAAGATTGGTCAATCAAACATCAAACCGTGTTGTCATCAGTTGTTTCTCAGTTCCATGCAACAGAATAATAGACATCTGCTGCTACAGTTGTATGGACTCTTAAAGCATTTATTGTAACTAAATTTCATCTCTTTCTCATCAAACAAGACTAATGTCTTGTTTTGAAGACAAAACGAGAAAAATTATCTGAAGGTACACAGACTCAATTCCTGTGTGAGCATTTAAAGGGGACCTACTATACCCCTTTTTACAAGATGTAAAATAAGTCTCTCATGGCCCCAGTGTGTATGTGAAGTTTTAGCTTAAAATACCCCACAGATCATTTTTTTATACCATGTTAAAATTGCCACTTTTTGGGGTTGAGCCAAAACGCGCCGTTTTTGTGCGTGTCCCTTTAAATGCAAATGAGCTTGTGCTCCTGGCCCCCTTCAAGAACTTATGCTCTGGCATAGGACACATTGCCAGAATACCAGCAACAAAAAAACAGGACAATCTCATGAACTAAAAATGTCAGAAACTGTCAGTAGTGGTGTTCAGCCTTATATATTTGAACTGGAGTCGTTGAAAAGACCCTCGTTTGTAATGTAGTCTGGTGCAAAATGATTGGCGTAAGCGAAAATGAAATTTAACCATGATGTCCTCAGTGACTGATGGTGGGAGTCTATGGAGCATTGGTATATCCCAAAACACAACATTTGTAATGCCTCTTTGGTGCAGACATAGTATAACTCCAGCTGCTACAGTAAGGATACAGAAATGGCGGACTATGTTCTTCTTACTCAGGGCTGTGTCTATTCTAATGCCTTGTCCAAATACCCACACTTGCGGTCTTGGCCACTTGAGAGCTCGTGCACGTGACAGGAAGTAAGTGCGCAAGACTGTCCCATGTCTTAAAAATGCCCAAGTGCAGTGCCCATAATGTACACTAGCTTCAGAGCGGTATTCGAGGCTAAGCGTATCCCATCATGCATTATGTTCGGGAACTTACATGCCCTCGAAATCGTGAGATGTCAAGGAAAACATATGCCTGTAAGTTAAATTAATAATAATTAATAATACATATAATTTGGTTGTAAAATATAAAGTGTTTTTTATTGATGCAAAGTTGAGTGGGCTATGTGTATTTTGAACATCATTTGCAACTGCTTTTTATCACTTAAAGAAGCACCACAATTTTAAAATTGTGTTCTGTTACATAGCGACCACTGAACAGACATTTAGAAGTATATTTTAAAATGCAGAGTATTGAAAATAATAATTAAAAAAATAAATAAGCTGTAAACGCTCCCATCGGGCAATCAAAAGTTCTACACACACTTGCGGTCTTCACACCCACTTGAACACTTGAGCCAAATACAGGAAATACGTCATGTAAGTAGACAAGTGGTCAAGTGCAAAGACCGCAAGTGTGGGTATTTGGACAAAGCTTAATAGGGCAGATCATCACCGGCTGTGGGTGGGGCTTCTCCCTACAATGACATCAGCATTTGAATCAGCTCGTTTGAAGAGACTGCTTTTGATTTATGGGAATTATTAAAAAAAATGAAGTGAGGAAGGCTAATAAACCTGCTGCTATTTGTGTCATTGCTGTTAATCAAAGAACAAAAGACCTTCAGGTGTCAGTACTGATGTACTATATTACAGCATTCCTAAGAAGCTTAAGAGAAAATTACATTCATGAGGTTTTTGTGGTGAGTTTTCATTTACAAATTCTTAATAATCTCAAACCATTCTTATTAATCTCGCTGTCCATAGCAAAGAAACACCTTCTACTTAATTGGAAAGACAGAACAGAACTCTCAATAAATCACTGGCTCAAATTACAATTAGTACACTCAAACTTGGAGCAATTAACTGCATTTGCGCATAATATTGATTCTTTCAAACAAACCTGGTCCCCTTTTTTTCAATATTTAAATAGAACTGATTCTTCTTTGTCATAAACGATGTGTTCAAAAGAAACTCATAAGGAACATTTTGTGTCCCTTTTGTGTTCCTTATATCCTGTCAACTTGTGCCGATTACTTTTCAAATCATAACTTAAATTCTACTACCCTTCTATTTGTCGTCCTCTCTTCCCTTTTTTCTTTGTTGTCTTTCCAGTGTTTCAGTGTTTGTTTTTAGGATTTTGTATTTGGAATACATTACAACAAACTACTTCTATAATAGATAAATATTATTTAATATACTGTTCTACAATTATTTATAGATTGATGTAATTTATATATATTATAATGTACTATATGCTACATTTTTTATTTATTTTCTATAAATGTAAATTTTGCATATAACTGTTATTGTTATGGCTTTTATTATTGTTAGTGGCGGTAGTAGAAGAAGTAGTAGCAGTATTGATATTTATATTATTACAGAAAATTTTGCCCTCCATCCCTCCCCCCTTCCTTATAAAATTTGATTCCAAAACATTACATATAAACACTTCGAATTTAGACACTCTATAAGCAGTCTGTGTCTGGTGGCTATTCTAGTACTACCGGCGGGTGCGGGTGGCACGTCTGACCCCTTTCTTATTTTGATTGTTATCTGGGATGGATGTGGTGTCTCTAGCTGGGGTACACCACGGTTCAAGCCACAGNTTAAAAAAAAAAAAAAAAAAAAAAAGTATTTTTTGTTATCTGTCAGGTCACAGCCAGACCAGGTGAGCTTGGTTTGGAGGTGTCTGTCATGGTGTCCCATCACCCTTTGTGGAGAAAGACACAGCGGAGCACAGAGGCTTAACCACTGGTATGGGGTTTGGGTTTTGCCAGTGGCGGGGAGGGGCAACAGGTGGTTCAGAAATGAGGTTTGTGTCTGTGTCGGGGAGGTTTGTTTGTGCTCGCTGGTGGTGGAGTGGCTCCCAGAACTAGAGAGTAGTGTCTATCTGCAATCATTTTAATGACTGTTCTAAAGTCCCATAAAACCGAGATATTATTATTATTATTATTATTGTTAGTATCACTGTTATTATTATTACTACTGCTGCTACTACTACTGCCATTATTATTATTACTATTATTATTATTATTACAACAACAACTATTATTACTAGGATTGTTTCAACTTGTTTCTATCCATTTATCACTCAGTGAGTTTAATCTTCTTCTTTTTTTCCCTTAACACCTTAACCAGTAATATGTAATCAATAATAATAACCTGGAATAACCTGTTTAAAATTGTTTAAACTTATTACTGTACCTGTACATGTTACTATATCTATACATCTATATGTTTTGCTAGTCAATCAATCAATCAATCAATCAATCGACTATTACAAGTCCTCTATGCTACAGTATATAACAGCAGAATTTGCAAAAACAATATAAATACACCACAGAAAACAAACTTTTAATTAGCGAGGCACAAAAAAAGGAATGTACAGGAATCAATGATTGTAAAATTTTCAGTGGAAAAAGCACTCTGAACAGGCAAGTTACAATTCCATCAGGTGGACTGAAAATGTCACACTGGCAAGTCATCCTTCTTGTGCCTTCATTGGCAGACAATGCATAAAACGATGCTGAAATCAACTAATTCTTGTACTTAAAGATATGCAAGTATATTACAAGTAACGAAGCAGAACTTTTCCAGAGTTCTATTTTTGAACCCCAAATCATAACCTAGAAATTAAAGGACTTTTTTTGTAATCCTCTCTGTCATGAATAGATGCCAAAAGGGAAAACCTGCAGACCAAAATTCCAGGCCAGTAAAGCAGAGAAGCTCTCGCTGTCTGGCTGTATCAGCATTAAGAAGCATCGCCCGACGTACTGCGGCATCTGCACGGACAAGCGCTGCTGTGTTCCTAATAAGTCCAAAATGGTGAACATAGAGTTCCACTGCAAAGGAGGATCTAACGTACGCTGGAAGATGCAGTGGATCACTTCTTGTGTGTGTCAGAGGAAATGTAACGATGCCGGCGACATGTTCTCAGAGCTGCACTTAATTTAAAACAGACAAAAAGGAAGTACAAAATGGAAGCTAGTTTTACTTAAAGTAAACTACGGCATATGTAGTTATGGCCAGAAATACTCTATCCAATTATGTAAACAAAGTATGTAATGTCAACACACACCTGTTGTAAATGTGTTCATGCTCTTTTGTGGTGGTAATAAACCTCAGTACCTCAGAGTTACTTTCAACTGTCTGCCATTAAACTGAATGTGTTGGTTTAGATACACGCTTTTATAATATGTAATGGCATGGTTAAGAAAGACCTAATTCAAACCGTTGTTTTACAATAGTTGACCTCGAAGAGGAAAGACGACATGTGTTTTCATTAATCCCACTATCCACCTTATTTTTAATGTAAGAGCGGGCACGGCCATTTGTAAATTGAATTTGTCTGGCTTCCGGCATCATCCTCTTCCAGTTATTTTTAGCTGTACAAAACAACTCTTTATGCTGCTTGCTATTGCAAACTGGCATTTCTTACCATATTATTTTAATTGTCATAATTATAAAACACTACTTTGTAGTACAAATATTTTCAACATTTACTGCACTTTGTTATTCTTCTAGTTATTTACCTATAGCAGCTAATGATTAAGAAGTCTCACACGTTCACAGTAAATAGCTTTTTTCAGTGTTGTAAATAAGGTGATAGTGTCCCTAGAGTCAATGCAGAAAATGCAGTGTGTACTTTTGTTATGAAATGCCTTTGTATGCACAGGCGAACCTGACCTGCATAGATGTGTCTGCGTTCACATATTTGAGTAGAGTATGTTTCAGGCCTAAACGCACAACTGTCTAAACAAATTAAAATCAGTGTTTTAAGCCGCGGTCACACTAGATTTTGAGCATGCTATAATTCTTCGGACACAGCAATGGTCATAATATGACGTCACACTCTGCAGCATCTTTTTTATGAACATGAATTCAACATATAACAAATAGTAATATACTCAAAATGTGAAAAATATACGATCTACTTGAAATTACTGCATGATGTATCAATCTTCTACTGGTCACACATCTTCACGTGAAGTGAATTTGCAGCTCAGAGTTCACCAAACTTTGGAACCCAGCAAAATGCGAAACTTTTCGCATAAGCATGCGTTTGCGGTTTATGTGTATAAATGGAAGTCAATGGAACGAAAATGTGTAGTGACCGCCCCTTAACTTTGTTGTTTGAAATACAACAAGTAAAAAAGGGGAGACATTTTTACAAACACTTTAATAAAGCAATTTCAAACATCTTAATACATGTCATGCTTTACCTCTGACACATGTATACCAAATTCTCAGTCACAGGTACCTTCCTGGGTGTGGAGAACCTGTAGAGATAACACTGCATTATAAAGTGAACTTGTGGGATAACATACTGACTTTCAAAGACAGACCTACTGCTCAGCTCAGAGGTTAAGCACTGATATATGCATCTTTAAAAGTCAGCATAATTTCAACCTCGTTGAAAAAAAAACAAAAAACATCTACATGCATTATCCTGGAGTAGGGCTGCACGATTTGGGAAAAATGTCATATTGCGATTATTGAGGTCAATATTGCGATTGCGATATGCGATAGCGATATACTAAACAAATAGTATCACGAGTCATCTTGCTTGGTTCTCAATGAAAATGCACACACAGATTACTGATAATGCTGAAATGTGTATTTCTCAACTCAAAATAGCAACAAAAACAAACAAATGCACAGCGTTTTCAAATTAAAATATTTTTACAAAATTAAATAATAACATCTTTGCATTACTGCAAACTTGTTATAATCCCATTTAAGATGTTTGTTTCTTTACTAATCTGTAGTGGTTCAATGGATCACAAAACTCACGGTTCGGATCACATCACGGTTATGACGTCACGGATCGGATCATTTTTCGGATCGGCACAAAAAAAATTTTGGATAGGGGGCAACTTAACTTTGCATTTATTACTTAGCCCACTTAAACTATTCTGATACCACAGCATAAACTACTAGCCTAAGTAATACATTATTAAAGGCAAGTGAACAGACTGTAAAAAGAACAAATTCCATACACCAATCACAACAAGCATAGATAAATACTACATAAAGTTACAAATAAAGTATAAGGTCTAACTGTAGTATTAATTTTCATGCACAGAAATGTAATAATTAAATGTAAAATGACACTGTTCACTGTATAAATTTAATATAGATTAATCTTTGTTAAAGCTGTGTTTTGTTGTTTGATTTACATGACAGACAACAGCAGGTATTTATAGGTTGCTGTCACTTTAAGAGTAAGACCCTATGCACGTTCACATCCGACAGATACACATCCGAATTCTCACCTCGTTCAATTAAGACATAACCGAATGTGTTTACGAGAATACTTGCCGAGAGGGGTATTTTGATTGACATAATGCGTGTATGTGTCCATCCAAGTGCATTGAGGACCCGTTTGCTCCGCGTCCATCTTTACGCGTTCTCTGCGCTGCACACCGGGAAAAGTCGTGACATGACCATGCGCGCCACACGTGCCACTGCCTAAACTGAAACTGACTGCTCTTCTTTTTATTAGCGGTGTATAAAATGGGCAAACAGCTCTCAGAAAATGGGTTGTCGTGTCCACACATGTATTTATTTATTTATTTATTTATTAAATTATTATTATTTTATTTCATAAAATCGCAGCATTTTGCGTCATATAATCGCACAAGCTTGACATCGCGATTGCGATTGCGATATGATTAATCGTGCAGCTCTATCCTGGAGTGAAGCTCAACCAACTAGAGGTCAAAATGAAAACAGGAATCATGCCAAAAGCAAGGTCAACAATAGAATACCCAGAGAAAGCTCTTCTTTAATATTCCTATTCATGTTTAACTGCATAAATTTTCATGAAGGAAAAATATATTTTTTTTATAGCTTTAGAAGATCTGAACAGAGGACAAGATAAAAGTAATTTAAAACAGAGTATTAATGTGGTGCAGTATATGGGGAAAACTAATATTAATATAAATAATATATTCAGGGACAAACTGAAGTCAAGAGTCAGATGAACCCGCACAGTACATACTCCCATTGGCTGCTGCAATGCTGTGCATTTGCATGAAGCTGAACTCTCCTGAACAATGTAACAATTCATCAACTCTCATTGGAGATGATGGACTTCCAGACAGTCACTGCATTTTGTTATTTTGTACCAAGGCAGTCCCGTTAAAAGACCAAATTCAACATACATCTTATTGATGATGCATACTACATATGAGCAGGCAGATAAACCTAGAACGCAATATGAACAAAACACACTAAACGGCATGTTAAGTGTTTTTCCACAGAAAACCATTATAGATTAAAGATTAAGATGGCTTAATGCATTCAGACTGCTCATATTCTGGGCTCATGTGTGTCTCTGTATTTAGCATGCATCATCAATAAGGTGTATACTGAATTTTATCTTTTAAATAGTACATTAAGCCACGTTAAGCATTTTAGAATGTCCTGCTGTTTTGAGCGACTGAAATACTGTGGCGGGTGCTATATATGGATCACAAGCTGCAGTCTCTTCACATATATTTGAGAGGTGATTTAAATATTTGTGGCTTGAAACAGATGGAAAAATGACAGGCCTGTGCTGCAGTTTTATGGATGTTTTTCTTTCCAAGTCTCTGTGCCAGTCATGGGACTGAAAACTATGAATTGCAGTGAACAGCTCTTAAGTATTTGATATACCAACAGAGTATCTGTATGTTTAAGGCCATTACATTTAAGACCTTTTATGACTTTGTGCAAGAATTTAAGATTTAATTTAATTTAAAACCACTAAGGCATAAGAACATTTTAAAGAAGACATAGGGTGTGTCCCAATTCTCATACTTATGCAGTATTCAATGACATTTTTATTATAAATAGTGCGAGTAGCGTGTTCACAAAAAAAGTAGACAGAAAAAGTACACTTTAAATACCCAGATGTTGGACACTTCATGCACTCAACTGTCGCAGCTTTAATTATGTAGTGGAGGGAGAGAGGCTATCAGAATCCGACATTGAATGACAAAATCTTATAAAATTCATACACTACATGGATGAGTACATAGTGCATAAGTACATAGTTTATATAAGTGCATACTATATAGTGTGTCATTTGGGATGCAACTATAACTTCAAACAGGATAACATGGTCAATGAACTCTGTCACAGGTCATTAGAGCTGGACAATAATACTTTAGAGACCAACGGATGCCCTGCACTAATTAATTATAAAGGTATGAATTAAAACCTTCTGAATGAATGATTATAGCGATGTGAAAATAAGTGTAAAGCAAAAATACCGCTTATGCTGACCTGCAAACAAATCATCTGCCAACAGGTCATATAGAAAGAGCCATATTAAATGAGATGACGAGAGTTTAAGCTTTGTGCTGACTGTGCCAATGACAAGACAATGACTGTGTATGTTAATCAGAGAAAGTGGCATTTCTGTTTTTTACTGAAGTGTAATGACAAATGAATCTGTGCTTTTCCTTCTATTAAAACTACATTATCCAGGCACTGTTTGATATTGACTATTTTATTTTATTTTTCATACACAAAAATAAAAACAAACCAAAAAACTGTAATAATATTTTACCGGTGAAGTGTCTCTAATTCAGGGATGGGCAATTCCTGGCCTGGAGGGCTACCGTCCTGCAGAGGTTAGGTCCTCCCCTAATCGAACACCTCTAAAAAAAACCTAACCAAAGTCTTCAGGATTACTTGATGATTACCGGTAGATTTGTTAGACTTGGGACGGAACTCAACTCTGCAAGACAGTGGCTCTTCCAGGACCAGAACTGACGATCAATGCACTACTGTCACCAAATGGAATTGTAAAAACTCTTTGTCTGTCATACTAACAAATCCACTCCAAATTCACACCAATCACCATTTTGCAACAAGAAAATATTGGTCAAAAATTTGAAAGTACTATTTATTATACATATATAAATGTTTGATCACTTTGTCTAGTTACAAAGACTTACATACACAAAGACGGTATACTCATATTACTATTAATGGGAGAAAGTGCAAAGTGCAATATGGTGGAATAAGTCCCGCCTTCTAAATAAAAGAGTCAATCGCCAATTGGTAAAGTCTTCGTGTCACTGCAGCTGCTGTCAGATGCTTTTTTTAAATTCTTTTTGAGCCTAACAACATTTGAGAGACAGTTGTTGTAAGACTTAATTGGAGATTTCCAATATGAAGTTTAATCATAAGGTTTGTGAACAGCTTTGGAGAATTTGATGTTTCCCCATTCAACGAGATAGAAACTGCACTTGCATGACTGAAATAGCTGCCAGAGAGGTGTTTCAAAGATAGCCGCCGAGTGAAATGACTTGCCTTAAAAGGACTTTGCTAGAATAAACACAGGTCAGGTGGCGATGGTAAGTCTGGGGGTGTTGGGCATGAGAGGGCTTTCCAGGTGTGTGTAGTCTTCAATAAGATCTGAGAGAGATGACAATGCCTCATTAAATCCAGCCAACTCCATGCCATCCACTGCTAGATAATGATGCAAGTGAGCCTTTGGAGAGAACAAAAAACACCATTATTACATAGTGTACATATGGACATTTAAGTCACACTTAAAAATATAGGAATGTGAAGCAAAATATCAAACCATGTAGCTTTTATTTTAAATGACAATTTTTAAGTGATCACACGTTTGTAAAACAATACAACTACTTTCAATAGTGAAATGTGTATTATTTTTTTTTTATTTAAAATACTATCCTGTAAGATATAAGACAACTTAAGCCCTCTGATTTCCCTGAAAAGTCCTGTGGCGCTATCATCTTGATTCCTATTTTCTTCTTATTTTCTAACTTAAAGGGATAGTTCACCCAAAAATGAAAATTATTCCATGATTTACTCACCCTCAAGCCATCCTAGGTGAATATGACTATCTTCTTTCAGACAAACACAATCAGAGATATATTTAAAAATATCCTTAGTCCTCCAAGGTTCCGGTGCGTCAGCCATGCGAATTTGACAGATGTCCAAAAAGCTTTAATTTCTGCAACGTAGTACACAATGCCATGACGTTCTGCGCTATAACACATAGTCAAGTCACCTTTATTTTTTATAGCGCTTTTTACAATGCAGATTGTGTCAAAGCAGCTTTACAGTGATAACTGGTATATAATTTTGGCTGCACAGTAGCTCTTAAAGAAAATGGTGTCAATGCAGGCAGATCAAAGCACTGTTGAATATCAAATGTCAAGTGTCCCCAACTAAGCAAGCCAAAGGCGACAGAGGCAAGGAACCCAAACTCCAACAAGTGACATCAGGTGGCAAACAGGTGTTAAAAATGGAGAAAAAACCTTGGGAGAAACCAGGCTTAGTCGAGGGGCCAGTTCTCCTCTGGCGAACAGTGCTTTGTTACGATTCAGGTAGCTATCATAAGTCCAATGGGATCACAACAACGCATAGTACATCAAGTCATTGTGTACTACGTCGCGGAAGTTAATGCTTTTTGGACGTACGAATGCATATGGCTGTCATGCCGTAAGCTCGTTATTTTAAAGTTTTAAATAAGGATTTTTTTTTATAGATGGGTGCATTTTGTTTGTCTTCAAAATTTGGGCAGCCATTCACAACCATTATAAACCTTGGAGGACTTAGGATATTTTTATTGTTTTTGTCTGAAAGAAGATAGTCATATAAACCTAGGATGGCTTGAGGGTGAGTAAATCATGGGATAATTTTCATTTTGGGTGAACTATCCCTTTAAGAATAAAGTTAAGATTATTTTGTATTATTTTCAAAATCTTTTAAATTCAACATAAAATCAAAATTGAGAAATCTTAATTCACTGGCATGTCGACAGATGAGGTAAATAAAATTACACTTATGATAGTTTGATTATAAAGTATATTTGAGACTATTATAGACTATATTATAGACTATAGATCTGGCTATGTGAGATTATAGTATGATTTTATCCTGAACATTGTATAAGCATTCATTTTATGTGTCATTGAATAGAAGAGAGGATCTCTGTAGCGCATGTAAATGTCACATCCTTTTGATTTTGTCGTCAAAAACATCCAGAATCCTTCACAAAAATCAGTCCACAGGCTTTCATAGACAACCTAGGAAGTTTCGTTACAATTTGTTCACACATTGGCAATAAAAAAGTGATTAATACATGAGAATTCTTACATATAGCACCTTTAAGAAGATTTTTGTGAATTCGGCCCAAGCCAGCGAAAACACTACACTACTATTTAATGGTGCAAGCATGGAGCAGGTCAATTAATTTCTTCAATTAGAGTCGAGGTAACTGTTTGGTAAACCTATTTTAAAACGGGATTATTTTAGCAATGTTTGCTGAAACTATGGTGCTAACATAACACACTTTACTTTTAATTTGACACCTTAAAAGCCCAACGCATGATATGAAACCATTTACTTCCCCTTAAACTCTTTCATTATTGAGAGAACTAGTGTCTGTGCATTAAAAAAAAACAAGGCAATTATGAATATA
Organism: Anabarilius grahami; assembly: GCA_003731715.1. Taxonomy (NCBI): domain Eukaryota; kingdom Metazoa; phylum Chordata; class Actinopteri; order Cypriniformes; family Xenocyprididae; genus Anabarilius; species Anabarilius grahami. The sequence continues at coordinate 442,709 of RJVU01054446.1, forward strand.
TGACGCACCTTCCTACGGTAGAGTTTCACAAAATGCTCCCTTAGTTCAAAAAAGGTAGATTTCACACATGTGTTGTTGGCTAAGGCCAACAGAGAATGTGAGTGACACACAGGAGGGACTGAACACAGGCTAGTCTTCCATCCCTCCTGATTCCATGGGACAAATGGCAGGGTGGGCTTTAGCCTAAAAAACAAGAAAAAAGAACAACACAGATTATTCTATACTTTAAAATAGAGAGACTCCAGTAAATGATCATGGATTACATACAGATCACTTCATTAAGAGAGATATACTATAGCTCTGTTCCTACTTAGACACCATTTTCAAGCATCAAAGGAGTGTTCCTAATGCAACGCCTTTCAAATAGTAGACAAAAACAACAATCACAAAAAAAATTCTGTGAGTTGGCCAAAATGTAGGATAGCAACTTTCAAGGATAAGACAGCGGATGAAACTAAAGAAATATAAATAGTCATATTTCATTAAAGTTGCAGTACAGAACTTTTGCCATGTTTATTGCCATCTCTGTTAGTTACTTGTGAAATTATTATTTTTTTTTTTGTGGATGTGGATTGTGCTTCAGCACTGCTTCTCTGCATGGATGAATCATTGTACATCAACATGACAATAAGAAGTACTTCCTACTAGGCCGCATGTGTCAAACTTTGCTCCTAGAGGGCCACTGTCCTGCAGAGAGTAGCTCCAACCAGTTCCAAAACTCCCGCCTGGAAGATTCTAGTAATCCTGAAGACCTCTATTAGCTGGTTCAGATGTGTTTAAATTAGGGTTAGAGCTAAACTGAATTTGACAAAACAACCCTGTACTAGGCATATATCCGAAAATATGTCATCTGAACAAGTAACATATCTGCCGGTTTTGTGAATAAAATGAAAACATAAATGTTTTTAAATAAATTACTTTGCTGATGTCTATCGCAATCTAACGATTGCTCAGTCATATCAGGCAGATCACACATTGCAAATTAGTTAGCTAGCTATTGAGCCACTGAAATGCCTTTACTGTTCAGGATTCTCCAGATGTCAATGATGAGATTTAAAGCACAATTAAAAGCAGCCATCTAGATCATAAAGCTTGAATTCTAAGCATGTAGCTGCTTTGCTTAGCACACGCCATACAGTATAGTAGCCAAGTCTTCTTCTTTCTGTTTATAGACTGACATATCCACGCAAAGACGAATGGCATCAAACTAAGATTTCCCATGAAATCATACCCGATCTCTCAAATTATAAAAGATTTTCAATATCTTACCGGTACAAATCAGTTTAGACAGTTTTGAACACTTCTGATTTATTATGTACTTGTTCAATAACTTTTTTTAAACAAAAAAAGTTACATACTGCAGCTTTAAGTACAAAAAATTATCTATATCGTTTTAATGACTATTTCAACCAAATTTGTGCACCTTGTATTTCTCTGCTTATTAGGAGTATTGTTTCGAAATCCTTAGGTAAGACTCTATTACAGGGCTGAGCAACTCTAGCCCTTGAGATCCATTTTCCTGCAGAGTTTAGCTCCAACCCTAATCAAACACACTTGAATAAGCTAATAAAGGTCTTCGGGAGCTATAGGCAGGTGAGTTTGATCAGGATTGGAGCTAAACTCTGCAGGAAAGAACATCTCGAGGACCAGAGATGCCCAGCCCTCCTCTATTACCTCGTTTACCTCTGGTATTAAGATGCATTTTCATTGATCCGATCACAAGTGGTATTACCATTTACATCAGGTGTTAAAGGGACAGATCACCCAAAACTGAAAATTCTGTCATTTGTTCAGTGCACATCAACATCATTCAGAATATGGTAAACACAAGCTCTAATGTGCTTGTTTGACACACAAGAACAAATGAGGTACATGCATTAAGCAAGAATGGCTGAGCTGTATGGTAAACAGAATATGGTAAACGGCAGCACAATCTTTCTTGCTTAATGCATGTACCTCATTTGTTCTTGTGTGTCAAACAAGCACATTAGAGCTTGTCTTTACCATATTCTGTTTACCATACAGCTCAACCATTCTTGCTTAATGCATGTACCTCATTTGTTCACGTTTCAAGAAAGCACGTTTGAGCTTCTGTTCACCATATTTGATGTGCACTGAACAATGTTTATATGTGAATAAAAGCCTAAGTTAAATCTGTTCATTATATAAAGCTATCATGTCTCTTCAGAAGCTCTGAAGTCTCAGTCTATGGGAAAGTAGCCCATCTTTGACTCTTTGTAGTTTATTGTGCTTTCA
>RJVU01054446.1:444993-458947 GCA_003731715.1 Anabarilius grahami
CCATAAGAAAACAAACAAACAAACAAAAAACTTGGATCTACACGACATAAATGATATATTTTGAATCAAAACGGCGCATTTCACTGAAAAGCGACTAGTTTGCAGGTATGTTACTAGATTTTGGAGAGAGAAAACAGATTAGGATGGAAAAAAAATAGACAAAAGGCTAAACAAATCAAATTATGGGACAGACAAACCGCTCAATATTCCGGCGCAGATCTGACAGCTGAACGTTTCCACGCAGCATAAGAGCACAGGCCAGATACAGGTTGTGTTTGGGGTCAGCTCTGATCAACTGATGCTCCTTACTGAAAGCATCTGAGAACATCTGATCCAGCCTACAGAACACAACACAGCACTTGGTGATGACATAAGACACTAAGGCTTCTGCGCAGGGTTTTTCAACTTCAGTCTTGGAGGGTCACTGTCCTGCAGAGTTCTAAAGGGGTTTATGTGAATTTCAACTAGTTCAAGTTTGGTGAACTCTGACCTATGAATTTGTGACCTACAGTATAGAACAATATGTCACGGCATGACCTCTTTGTTGAATTAAAAGAAAACAAACTTTAAAGTTTCTGGTTTGCAGTGTTGCAGGAAAGTGGAGTATTTTTACGTTTCATGTTGAATTTGTTTCTAAAAAGACATATCATGACAGTTGCAGTGCCTGAAGAGATTTCATATTCTCAAAATCTAGTCTGACAGCGGCTAATAAAACACACCAGAACAAGCTACTTAAAGGGATAGTTCACCCAAAATTGAAAATTCTGCCATCATGTACTCATCCTAAAGTTTTTTCCATACTATGGAAGTCAATGGGGTCCATTAACTGTTTGGTTCCTGCACTCCACTTTCCTGCAAAATAACTATCCCTTTAAGGTCTTCAAGATTACTTCAAAATTACAGACAGGTGTGTTTGATTAAACTCTACACTAGCCCTCCAGATTTGAATTGAAAAGCCCTGCTGTATGGCAATCCCTAGTCCCTAAATAGTGCATCCCTAAATAGTGCATGGAAGTTGGGAAATAAGCAAAGAGGGAAATAAATGAAGTGAGCAAATTCAGATGAATTAGAATTAATATGTTACTCAGAGCGGCAGACTATATTTATACATAAAATCACAGCATTTGATGTTTTATATATCGTTTCATACGTTAACACTGATTTTACTCAAAAAAAAAAAGGCACCTCAGTGAAAGGAGTGAGCAATGTTAGTGAACAATAAACAATTACGTTGTTAATGCCTAAAAACAATCAACATTTCCTTATCCATATGATTTAATTTACTTGATTTTAATATTCTTTTAAAATATTTTCATGTTTTTTTAAACAAATGATTTATGAAATAGGTACTAGAGCCAGCATAAATAATTTTATTTATTTTTTTTTTTTTAAAGGTGCAAACTGCATCTATCATTCTTGCTCGATCTCGTTATCTCTTTCTCTTGCTCTTTCAGCATGTCAGGATTATGGGAAATAGTGCTTTGGTGAGTATACATTGTATGTAAACTCGAAATCAGTGTTTCTCATTCTTTTTGACTCCAAGGCCCCATGTTGTCAGAAACCTAACTGAACTACAAATCAGTTTTTTTAAATCGTGTTTTTATATATTGGGCATTTGAGGCAGGTGTAAGAGCAGATGAGGTGAAACTAGGTAAAAATTACTGCAAATGTATAATGACAAACCTGCGTGGTGGTATGTTTACATCTGCAAGTGTGTAGAGAGGAGTTAGGCTGGACACAAGGTAGTGTAACCGTGGGAACGGTACCAGGTTCATGGCTATCTCATTCAGATCCATGTTGAGAGAGCCCTCAAAACGTGCTGAACTGCAAGTGAAGAAATCGAATGAGTGATCAAATCTCTTAAAATATAAAAAAGAATCTAAGATAACAGATTACCAGTTACATTACTTTCTATACAGGTGCTGTTCATATAATTAGAATATCATCAAAAAGTTGATTTTCACTAATTCCATTTAAAAAGTGAAACTTGTATATTATATTCATTCATTACACACAGACTGATATATTTCAAATGTTTATTTCTTTTAATTTTGATGATTATAACTAACAACTAAGGAAAATCCCAAATTCAGTATCTCAGAAAATTAGAATATTGTGAAAAGGTTCAATATTGAAGTCACCTGGTGCCACACTCTAATCAGCTAATTAACTCAAAACACCTGCAAAGGCCTTTAAATGGTCTCTCAGTCTAGTTCTGTAGGCTACACAATCATGGGGAAGACTGCTGACTTGACAGTTGTCCAAAAGACGACCATTGACACCCTGCACAAGGAGGGCAAGACACAAAAGGTCATTGCAAAAGAGGCTGGCTGTTCACAGAGCTCTGTGTCCAAGCACATGAATAGAGAGGCGAAGGGAAGGAAAAGATGTGGTCAAAAAAAGTGTACAAGCAATAGGGATACCCTGGAGCACCCTGGAGAGGATTGTGAAACAAAACCCATTCAAAAATGTGGGGGAGATTCACAAAGAGTGGACTGCAGCTGGAGTCAGTGCTTCAAGAACCACTACGCACAGACGTATGCAAGACATGGGTTTCAGCTGTCGCATTCCTTGTGTCAAGCCCCTCTTGAACAACAGACAGCGTCAGAAGCGACTGCTGCTGAGTGGTCCAAAGGTATGTTCTCTGATGAAAGTAAATTTTGCATTTCCTTTGGAAATCAGGGTCCCAGAATCTGGAGCAAGAGATGAGAGGCACACAATCCACGTTGCTTGAGGTCCAGTGTAAAGTTTCCACAGTCAGTGATGGTTTGGGGTGCCATGTCATCTGCTGGTGTTGGTCCACTGTGTTTTCTGAGGTCCAAGGTCAACGCAGCCGTATACCAGGAAGTTTTAGAGCACTTCATGCTTCCTGCTGCTGACCAACTTTATGGTGATGCAGATTTCATTTTCCAACAGGACTTGGCACCTGCACACAGTGCCAAAGCTACCAGTACCTGGTTTAAGGACCATGGTATCCCTGTTCTTAATTGGCCAGCAAACTCGCCTGACCTTAACCCCATAGAAAATCTATGGGGTATTGTGAAGAGGAATATGCAATATGCCAGACCTAACAATGCAGAAGAGCTGAAGGCCACTATCAGAGCAACCTGGGCTCTCATAACACCTGAGCAGTGCCACAGACTGATCGACTCCATGCCACGCCGCATTGCTGCAGTAATTCAGGCAAAAGGAGCCCCAACTAAGTATTGAGTGCTGTACATGCTCATACTTTTCATGTTCATACTTTTCAGTTGGCCAAGATTTCTAAAAATCCTTTCTTTGTATTGGTCTAAAGTAATATTCTAATTTTCTGAGATACTGAATTTGGGATTTTCCTTAGTTGTCAGTTATAATAATCAAAATTAAAAGAAATAAACATTTGAAATATATCAGTCTGGGTGTAATAAATGAATATAATATACAAGTTTCACTTTTTGAATGGAATTAGTGAAATAAATCAACTTTTTGATGATATTCTAATTATATGACCAGCACCTGTAAACTCTATTTTTATACCTACTTTTATATTTTCTGTTTCATAAAAAAAAAAAAAAAAAAAAAAAAAAGGATTTAACTGCCCGTTTTTATTAGTGGTCGTCTGAAATATCACCAGTTGGCATTAAATATGTGCATCGGCTGATACGTTTTTCAGTTTGGCCAATGTGTTGGTGCGCCAGGGGCTGAGAACACCAGCTCTGAGAACTGCAGCACCTGAGCACACAGCGCTATCATTTTCCAACTTCATTAGTTATTTGTTAAGCTCTGTTTATCAGTTTTGTCTAATACGTTACTAGATATAACTGTTAAACAAAGAATGTAACTGTATAAGAAAAAGTATTAGAGCATACATTATTACTAACAGAAAGGCAAACACTATAATACTTAATTCTCATTTAATGTCAGCATTCAGCAAATATGCATTAATATAATTTAAACAAATCTTTGAATATCTAATAAGCATTTAATTTCACAAACCTTGCAGATTTAGTCGAATCTAGCTGTCAGATATTCTGAAATGTGCATTTTTAGCCTGCATGAACGTGTTTCTCTGTGTGTGACGGTCGGTCCGAGTAAATTTAATTTGGACAGAAGAGTTCAGCTCCACTGGAGACGCACGATCAACAAACTTTAAACCCTTGATTTCAAACTATGCTGTGCTATATTCAGTTGCCCACTAGGTCATATTCATGTCATTTTCATTGTGTGCTGTATGTAAAATTAGTGTTACCTTGTTCTTTATTTAAAAAAAAAAAAAATTCCAATGCGCACAAATTTACCAGATTACAAGTCCTCTGTTGGTTACAGTATATAGCCTACTTCCTTTTTATTCATTCATTTATTCGATTCCTTTATTTGTGAAAAATGCTGGCCATCCTGCTATCTAAGATATCGGCATCAGCCTCGGCCATAAAAAAAACCAAAAAAAAAACCAATATGGGTCGACCACTAGTTTTTATGTGATGACCTTACTATCCATAATCAGTGCTGGTTAAATTACTTTAGGCCAATCAGCTTTGTATTCAAAGATGCAAAAACATACAAGAATACAAGAAGCAACAACATAAGAAGCATGATTTATGATTTGGCAAGAACCCACTATAGCACGATATTAGTAATAAATATGACTGACTATGAAAAATGTTTATAACAATGTTAACTTTTCAATAAGAGACACTGTGGCTGTAAACGTAGGTCAAGGGCAGACGAGGTGACAAATATTTCTCCTAATATTTCTCACAATATTTCTCACAACTTAGGACTGACCTCATTTAACACGTTAAAGTATGCATTTTATTAAAAAAATCCTTAACACGTTAAAATTCTTTAACGCAAATAAATTACTGAAGCACGTGATATTGCTTCATTAAAGTGAGTTTATCACACTGAGCATCTACAATCGTGCAAGCACCTGTAATCCTGGTTGGTTTATATTTATATTCTAACCCTTTAACCCATTTATTATCAGATTATTTTGAGCTGGAAAAGTTTGCAGTCCAATGATTCAGTAAGCGAATTCAAACAATCAGTCCAAAATAGCACGTAAAGTCCAAGGTAGCATATAAAGAAAACCAGGCTGATTACATCAGAGATTGCAGAGAGAATAGAGACTTTATTCAGGTGTTTCGAGCCCTCACACATCGCGCTGTGGAATACATACTGAATGGAATATCAAAACATCCCACCATTGTATGGCCAGATGATACGCAAACTACATTTCTCGGCTAGGTAAAGCAAACCAGCGTCTCTCGCTAGTAAAATTTATGGATGAGGATTGAAATCAAGGTAAAGACAATTGTGGTGATGTACAGAAGTCGTACAGTAAGCACATAAGTTTTTTTGGCATCTCCATGTGGTCGCAACTGATATTAAAATTTAAACAAGCTCTGTGATGTTGTACTGTACACATACTATACACCATGAATTCTGAAAAAAAAAAAAAAAATTCTGTAATTTTTTTTTTTTTTTTCATGAGTGCTTTGGTGGGCACAAATTTAAGAATTATATGGATTCCTTATATGATTTGGTTATTTGGTGTCCTTTTGGAATCTCCAAGTGTGCCTTTTTGGAAAGACACCATAATTTACCTTGAAAAAAGCTTTCAGAAAATACAGTTTTTTGAAAATCACCCTTCAATCTGATGGTTTTCTTTGCTGGATATAGCAAATGATGACAAAATGAATGTGTTAAACAAGATAAATGGTGTATGCTTAATTTCAAGGTAAGTGCGTGATTAATTACTAGGGGTGTGACGAGACAGGTATCTCACGAGACGAGACGAGACGAGACGAGATGGCGAACTACATGACTAGAAAATATATTCTGCAGGAGTATTTGAAATGTTTTAACTAATCATCTTGTAATGAATGTCATTTCAGTTCTACTTTCTGAGTATGAATTATCATATGCAGTAAAAGACAACAATACTCAAGTACTGTAAAAGGTTTTGCCACTAACTCAACTGACTGACTTCTCTTCTGTATGATTTCAGTCTCTTCAGACCTTGCTGTACATGATTTATGAGCTTCTACAACTTTTGACCTCCTAACTGAACTCCTTTTCACAAACTGATCATAGAAATAAAACAGTATAAATGAAAATGTTAACACTTTACAAAGGTCTCATTTATTAACATTAATGTATTAACCAACATCAACTAACAATGAGCAATATATTTGCTACAGTATTTATTAATCTTTATGTTAGTTAATAAAAATAGTCATTCATTGTTAGTTCATGATAGTTCACAGTGCATTAACTAATGTTAACAAATGAAACCTTATTGTTTGTGCTTAATAAGATTAAGAGAAACCTGTTATTAATTTTTACGGTAACACTTTACAATAAGTGCAACCATAATCGCACTCTCTCAATATTCAAAGTGCAAATAAGACCAAATTTTTCTTTGATACAGAGCTAAGAGATGGTTACAACTACACTGCCCAGCCTAAAATAGCTTTCATATTGATTGATATCTGTATTCATCAGGGAGCCGCTTTCAAAATGCAGGGTATTGAAATCGAGTTTGTATGCACGCTCGCGTTTACTTTCACTTTCGTGATCGCGCGTACTCTGTGAATATGGAGCGGCGGCGACCGTTATCCAACTGAATTAAATGTTTTTTATTTAAATACAAAGCAAAAAGACAGTGGAGGCGTAATGTAAACGTAGCGATGGCATATTCTTTCCTAATCATCCTAACCACTCTGTCATGGCAAGTTACATCACGAGACAACTTTTCGCCTCAACGAGAAATCTCGTCACACCCCTATTAATTACGGTTAAAAAATGTAATCTATTGACAGCCCTTATATATACATAAAATAAATCATTATCATATTATATTATCATATAATAAGAATAATGCTTTTAACATAAAAAAAATCACAGGATTTATTTTATGTATATATAAGGGCTGTCAATAGATTAAATTTTTTAACCGTAATTAATAGGGGTGCTATTAATTACGGTTAAAAAATTTAATCTATTGACAGCCCTTATATATACATAAAATAAATCCTGTGATTTTTTTTATGTTAAAAGCATTATTCTTATTATGTTCTTCTTTTAATGCCTAATGTAGGTTTAACTTCACATTCACTACTGCATAAAGCACAATCTTTTTTTTAGCACATGATTTAGTACCTGGTAATATTAAGAAGTAGATTGGCCACAATGTTGTTCATGGCATCAAAAGGTTTTTCGACCTTCATCACCCCTCCTTGTCCAGAGATGATAGTACAGTCCTTCTTGATGGTACAGCCTAGTTTGCCAGTGTTGGACATATGGTGTATCTTACCAACAATATCCACCAGGGACTAGAATAATAGTAGAGAAAAATAATTAAAATTGTTATGATTTGTTCACCATCATGTCATTCCAAAACTGTACGAGTACCTGTATGTGTTTTTACACAAAAGGAAAAACTGAAGAACATCAATGCAGCTCTTGTTTTCATACAGCAAAACTGCAGTGATTAGGGGCAGTGCTTTTTTTGTCCCAAACAGGACAATAAAGCACAATAATGCTAGTCCATGTGACTTTTATGCTCTATAAGTGTCCTGATGGCATGATACAATAGCTTTGTCTGAGAAACAGACTAGTCATTATTCAGTGAAAACCTTTCCATCCAGTCTCATTTGCACATCAACATATTCAAATTTCAGTGTTTCAATTGGTTGAGACATGTGACCAATGACAGAATTTTCAGTTCTAAAAACCCTTTAAATTTTTAAGAAGTCATACCTGGTTATCAACCGGCAAGACACAGTCTGCATGTTCTGTGAGTTCTTTCATGGCTAGGACGCTGTTGTAGGGAGAGGTGATGACATCATCTTCTGCTGTTGGGTAAACGGAGGTCACTATCCGACATACCTCTGGGAACTCCTCTTCTAGAAGCTTCAACACAAATGTGCCTAACCCTGAACCAGTCCCTAAACACACAAATGTACGCTTGGGTCACCACCAAATCTGAACACAGGTAACATGACAGACATCAGAAGCTCACCTCCACCCATGGAATGAATGAGGAAGAAGCACTGAAGGCAATCACAGTGTTCTGCAGCCTTACGGACCTGATCCACAATCTGCTCTCTGTAGGTCAAGCCATATGTGTGGTGCCCGACTGCCCTAAGGATCATAGACCAATCATATATGGTCAATCACTGATCAACAGTTTTTAAACAGTTTAAAAAAAAAAACTGTAAAAACAGTAATAATGTTAAATAATTTTTAGTTTAATATTTTTAAATTGAATTATTTCATTTATCAGCCATTACTCTAGTCTTCAGTGTCACATGATCGTTCAGAAATCATTTACCCTGTGTAAGGGATAATGTTCAGTCCGCTGGTCAGAATTGTCAAACCTCTTGAAGATCACTCTTTAAGGTTTTATTTTGCAATAATGAGTGTGTTTACATGACCAACAATTATGTAAGAAGAGGAAGGACAAAATTTGTAATTTTGGATGCTTGGTTTCAATAAAAGCTGCTTTTATATACTCATCAGAACAGAAAACTTCGCTGTGAATGACATTTATGACTTCATAATTTTTAGTCCGAATCTCTAACCATTAGGCCACAACTGCCTCACAACTTGACAAAAACAGGTCCTATACCAAAATTTTAATGAATAGAAATTAGCCTTAAATAATGTATAATTAACAGCACACGTCAAGCTGTTTTGTACTTTTTACAAAAGAGAAATGCTTTGAATGTGGATGCGCAAGCAGTTTGGTGGTAACAACAAAAAACAAAAAAAAGATTTAAGAGATTAAAAAGATAACTAAAAAATAATTTAATTAAAGTTTAATTACCCCTATGAGTTATGTCTAATATCAATGAATTGGGGGCACAGGTTCTCTTATATATAAGGAGGGGACAATAAACTAAATAAAATTCAAAAACCAGTTTAGAATCAAATCTAAAATAAAATCTATGCATATCAAATCGATTTTTGATAAAAAAATTGAAAATCAATTTTTAGTCGAATTGTGAGATTCCAAAAGATTCCCACACCTAGCAGCTATGTGCTGGCACAACTGCTATATCCCATCCCCTTCCAAAAGGCTTTGCATGGTAGGGTGCTTCGCCAGACTGCTAAGAACTTTGCCAGACTGCTAACAACCAGGTGTTGAGACATGGCAGTAATAACAGTTTAAAAATTTAATACTAGTAATAATCTCTGTTCATCTCTTCAACAGAGTATGCTTTTTTCATACTTTGGGTCCAGCATGTATGCTGCTGTGTGTTCTGGATTCATGCAGAATTCTTGGTGGTGCAATTTTGCAAATTTCCAGTTTATTCCCATTATTTCCTAAATATATTCCATGTTAAATCCCATGGAAAGTTTTCAACTTCAAGTTTTCAAATTCTGCAACCCTACTCTGTGGTATAGTGTTCCCACAGCATAAGCTACTGACATAGTGTCAAATGAACCTATGAAAGGGAACGTCCAGGTTACATATGTAACCCTGGTTCCAAAAGTGGGAAAAGAGACACTAGGCAGCTCTGCCATACTCTACAAATAACTGCTACAAATACCTCTTAGAAAAAATTGTGGAGCATGTCCCTTTTTAAGCACTGGTGATGTGTTGTCTCAGAGGGCAGCACTTGCACCATCAGCCAATGAATTGGTGTGATTCACCTGGAGGGTGTTCTCATAGCATCAGCTACTAGTGTCTCGTTCCCTACTCAGGAAACCAAGATTACATATGTGTTTTCCATATCCTTTTTGACTGTGAAACAATGGCTTGGGCTAGTGCTGCCACCTTGTGCAAGCTGGTTAGAGAAATCAGACCCTGCATGTACAGTGTATATGTACTATGTAATGATTAAAAATTTACGTCACACGCACTGTACACATACCCTCGCATAAGAGCAAAAAATGAAGTATTACTTTGGGCTTTAGCCATGGGGTTGGAGAGGAGGTAGTGCCATACAGAATCAAAAGCAATGTGTATGCCATTGTACATGTAGCATATGTCTGAATTGCAGAGGCCTTGGGAAAGGATTTCTAATGGGGGAGGTCATTGAATGGCAGACAATAATTCCAAGCAGGTTTTGACAGGTACCCGTGCCGTGCTCTTAATTTACTTATAGCAGAATCTCAACCAGTTAAATCTCTACTGTTTCTCTCTTTGCAGAGCATATAATATCATACTGTCCAGCCTTTGTTAGAACTGTGTCCGTTTTAGAAGCAGCCATTCCACAAGCATGCATGTAATCTGTGTGACAGAGTCCCTGCCGAGACAGACTCTCACCAGTTGTTCCCTGAACCAGAGACATCACTTATGAGTTGTTTGCTGTTGAAGAGAGAACGCAACGGTCCTTGCAGAATCTCTCCTAAGACTCCCTCCTCCATGTCCACTAATACGGCCTGCAGAAAAAGACACACAAATTTGTTTTTCTATTATGTTGGGGACTTACCATTGACTTCTGTTGTTTTTAAGCAATGGTCATTTTGTCTATTTGAGTACTGAATAATATATTAATCAAATGTGTACTTGAGAGGTAAATTTGCTAATTTTTTTTACAATTGTTGATCCATGTACACAAGTAAGACAGACATCTTTGGCTGCTGCTCTTTTAATGTCTTTCCATGAGCGTAACATGTAGGCACTGTAAGCCAAACCGCACACATCTCAAACTCACTCTCACACTTACAAAGTAGCAGTCAAATACTACAGTCCTGTTACCATGCTCCAATCCCAATACATCACCTAACATGGTGCTCACCCTGGCCTTTAGAGATGTGATCCTGCCCCCTGTAGAGTCTGCACCACTCTCTCTCCTTCAAAAACACCACACACACACCATAAGTACATACATGAGATCCCACAATAACTCAAATGGATCAGCAAAGAGAGGAAGACGTGGACAAACAGAGTGAAGTGAACAGAGTAGAACAGAGTCCAAGAGAGAGAGGCTACCTTTGGTCAACATTTCTAAAGAAGCTGCTCAGTGCCTCATCATAAACTCCTGTCTGCAGAGACAAAAGCAAGACTCAGTTAATGTTTTCAGATCAGAAATATCTTTGATATCATGTATATTGTGCAAGGGGTATGTAAACTTATGAGCAGAACTGTACTTGTTTAGATGTACATTAGATGTCCACATATCGGATATATATCTGATGATTTAAAACCACATTTGGAAGTGGCTCAGGAATAGGGCTGGATGATTAATCAAAAAGTAATCCAAACCGAAGTTCAGAACCTCTAACCGACGTAATTTTCCCATGTCGGTTATTTAGTTTTTTTAATCTTATTAATACTTTCCCCTTAAACCATACTACCGCGTGTATAGTCAAGTGACTCCACCCCGTCCAGTCAGCGGCATGGAATCAACACAGACTCAGAGGCGAACTCAAACGCAGAGTCATCACACACAGTGCGCAATCCCCAAATTGAGATCACTTTCACTTGCGTTCTCATGAAAGTTTGTCAATTGTATGTGTTTAAAGGCTTGCCAGTTTGGTCATTTAAGCAATTTTAGACCATCGGATGTGTATCATTACATTGAGCTACTGCGCTGATGCATCGTGGAACACAAACACTCATACAGACAGTAGCTGGCACATCACGTGAAGATCACACACATGCCAACGCTGTCCTGTGATTTATCACTAAAGTAGCTTAGAAACTTAAGGGCCGGTTTCACAGACAGGGCTTAGACTTGCTTTCAGTTATAACAGCTCAAACATGCATTTTAGTCTAGGACTAGCTTAAGCCTTGTCTGTGAAACCACGGGCATAAGTTATAGCATATATTTTTCTACTTTTGAAGTAACTATACAACCCCTAGCTTCACAATTAATAGAGATGGATCAATTTACTGTATCTGTATCTGATTTACAACAAGCAGAAATCTGTAAGAAATGTTGCGAACCATAGATTAAAAAAACAAACAAAACAAAAACAAAATAATCGGTCATTAATCGTAATCGAGGTAAAATGTTCAATTAATCGAGATTTTGATTTTAGGTCACATCGTCCAGCCTTACTCAGGATTTTTTTGCACCAGCTTATACTCTGTCCGCTTTGTGTTGCATACATGTTTTAGATTTTTTTTTTTTTAAGGTGAATCTTATGAAAACACTAATACCAATAAGTGTAAAGCAAAATGTATACATCATTGAGAGACGTGTCAAAACAGAATTATTTTTATGGATTTACCAATGTATCGGCCAATTAAAAAATTATATTTTCACTATCGGTCATCAGCCGAAAGCACAAAACTTTTAGTTATACATTTAGTTAACTAGATATAGAAAACAACTAGAGAGGAGCTTATTTACTGTTAATTATGTATGTATTTTTGAATAAATATGCCATGAAGACAAGTGTTTATGAATACGTGTAGTTTTTATATCTGAAAAAAACTAGCAGTTGAATATAATAGTTTGGGCTCTGTTGTTAATTTTAACCTCTAATATCATGGTAATGTTCTCTATATAGTTTAAAGCAGTTGGGAGAGAATGTTTTTTTCCTTAAGAAAATTAAGGATTTTATTAATTACAATCGGTATCTGCAAATAAATTTAGTATTGGTGCATCTCTATGACCAAATTCTTATCTGTATGACCAAATTCCTATTTCACGGTATGAGACATTTTTTAGAATTTCAAAATAACGATACACTAGTATATCACGATATAGTTATTTTGTGTTATTTTATCTCATTTCTGTTATTAAAAATTAAGAAAAAAGAAGCAAATTACAAACAACAATAGGACAAAAACAAAACAACAAAAATGATTTTTTTCAGGTACAATAGTATTATTTAACATGTAGTTAGAATTAGTACAGAAATTTAATAATCAAATGTAAAATACATTTAAGCGGCTTAGTCCAAATTTTCTGAAGACACACGTTTGCTTTTTAAGCTTCTGGAAGAGGTTTGTTCTTGTGCGTCATTCAGGTGCTTATGTTTGCTGATCAATGTTATTGTTTACATGTGAGTAAAACCTGAATTAAATCTGTTCATCATAAAAAGCGATTGAGTCTCTTCAGAAAATTTGGACTAAACCGCTCGATTCATATGGATTAGTTTTCCGATATCTTTATGAACTTTTTGAAGTGTCAAAGTGGTCGTTGCAAAGGCAGTCAATGGAGGAACGGACATCTCTCAGATTTCATCAAAAGAACCCTTTAATGACAGTCCAGGTATGTTTAAAAAAACATTTAGGGTTAAGTTCAATTTACGGGATATAATATAGCTAACGTGACGATTGATGCATTTGACTAATATAATGATATGATCATTTAAAATATTTCATTTGAGATATTTGTTAGTATATTACAGACCTTTAAATTTTATTTCCACATGTGAAATGGAACACTTTCATGTTTTCTAGACTTTTATTTTTTTATTATTTGATTGAAACCAATTCAACACTTGCATTATTATGCTGCTTTATATATATATATATATATATATATACATACACAGTACTGTGCAGAAGTCTTAGGCACGTCAGTATTTTCACCCCCCAAAAAAAGTGTTTAAGCCAGTTATTTATATCTTTTGCTGTAGTGTGTCAATAGGAAATATCTGTTCACATTTCCAAACATTCATTTTGCCATTAATTGTAATAATCCAGTGAGATTTTTGAATACACAAGGAGTCTGAAAACAGCCAGTGCTCCACACAGTGATCTGATCTCACCATCATCGAATCCGTCTGTGATTACATGAAGAAACAGATGACACTGAGACAAACTAAATCCAGGAGAACTGTGGCCGTGTCTCTAAGATGCTTGAAGAAACCTGCCTGCAAAGATACAGTACTGTGAAGAGTTTTGGGCACTTGTGTAAAAATGCTGTAAAGTGAGGATGTTTTTAAAAAATACTGTTATAAATAGATTTTATTTATCAATTAACTTATATTAACTAAATCAAAACAATATTTTGTGTGACCACCCTTTGCATTTAAAACAGCTCTTGTCCAGGTACACTTG
>RJVU01054446.1:464293-498911 GCA_003731715.1 Anabarilius grahami
CTGTAGTCCGTTTATAGCCTACTGTTAGCCTTTTATATCTGACCACTTTATTTAGGCTTCAAAATCTATAAATGTTGTGTTAACTTGTAAAGATTATCTTGATAGACAAAACGTGTAAGTGTCATAACCCTTTGTTAAACACAGAGCTTATTTTCTGTGATTTGTTTGCATTGGTCTGCCCTTGTCTTTTGTCAACTGAATGTGTTCAGTGTCTGGTTCTGGAATATCTGAGAAATGGCATAATCTAATATGATGATTGTCTGCATTGGTTAGCAGCTGTCTGTGCAGAGTGAAATGACTTTTGAACAACAGTTTCACAGATTCTCACACCTAGCCATTTCTTGCTGCACTGACTGTGGCCTCCTGTCTTGTTGCGTCCTCTCTCCCTGTGGTGCTGAAGTCTCCTGGCTAACTAGCCTTGTGCTAGTCAGCATTGACACCAGGCTTTGTGCTGTTGAAATTATGTCACCTAATGGGACCTGATATACATTGACATACAATTAAGCAATAAACCACAAGAGAACCTCATGAATAGTATTCAAAGTATTCAAAGCCCCACAAGGTAACACTACCAGCAACAAAGCAACATGATCTAATTATTTTTAATACAAAATGTGGCAGTATTCAGTAGGCTAACACAACAAAATTGAGAAAAGTTTGTTATTGCAAATGAGCAGTGACATTTGGAAATGTCTACCATTTGAATGAAGAAAAGTTAAATGATCCTTCTAGTCAGATACTAGTGGAGTGTCATCAAGACAGAATTTAAACACTGTGTATATCCAGGGTGTCCAACACCACTCATGGAGAACTACTGTCCAGCAGATTTCAGCTCCAACCCAAATCAAAGAAAGTTGACCTCTCCAGAATGTAGATCAAGCATACATAAAATGAGATATCTTGCCGAAAGTCATGTTTTTACTATAATGTCCCATATAGCTTTTTTTTCCAGTAAAAAAAAGAAAAGAAAAAAAAACCTTTAGTTGAGTGACAGGATCAGTGCGCGCGCGCACTCTGTGTGATCGATGTATCTCTCACTCGTATATTAATGCCTGTGACAGCGGTGACGTAATTTTGACAGTAGATTGTCGCTTCATGATTTGTACTCGTAACCCAGCAATCGTAAAACTATGTTTCGTGTGTGTAAACTACACCAGTCGTAATTTTTGGAGTCGTACTCAAACAAACGTGGCAAATGTCATAGATTCTGGAATCGTACCATCATAAACTCACGATTACACTCAGATAATTTTGACAGTTTTAGAATTACGCACGTACGAGTTTCATTTATGCACGTGTTATTATTGACAGCCTTTTTATTCCATAGGGAAGTGGGTTAAGGGAAATGAAGTCCAAGTGTGGTGAGGAACTAGTCTGGGTTGGAGTGCCCTCTAGTGGCTAACTAGGGCACTCCAACTGGTGATCATGACAGTTTATTTGTTCTTATTTTATTACTGACTGCTTACTTGTCTTTTAAAAAACAAAAACATTCAATTCAAAGTTCAAATCAAGCTATCTAGTGCAATTGCAATAAAATCACCCCATTGTAAAAACACAAATATATTGAGTGAGCAAACATTTAGGTGAGATAGTTGTAATGTCTGTAAAATCTGTCAACATATAAAGTGATCTTATCAGAAGAAATTATTGATTGCCTAAGACTTTCATAGATGGACAAAAAAAATTTGATAATATTAAAAATATCTATATGATAGTATATACGGCGGTTCTTCCCCGTGGTGTCGAATATCGATACTTTTTTTAAAGGTATCGTATCGAAGTTAGAAATTCCAGTATTATGACAAAAATTGTGTAGCGTGTCACAATTTTTTGAAAATTTTCCAAAGGGTGCCGTGACTGAAAAAATGTTGGGAAACACTTGATCTACATAGTCTGAGTTGGGTTTCCACAGAGTTGTACCTTCACCAGTTGTAGAGATCTTTGATGGAATCAAGTCCTCACGTTCTGATAACAATGACACGTGATATTCAACTTGTATTAAGTTCTTTGTCTGCAGGTCGAACGGGAACAAACTCAACTGCGTTTGCAATTGAATCTGTTTTATATTTTTGTATGATTTCATATTTTATTCATTGGTTTGTCAAATACACAAACTATTGCTGTGTTATTATTGTATTATGTTTAATCTATTTGAAAAATATGTGAAAAAAAAAAAAGTTCAAAGGATGTTGGCAAAATACAATATTAGGTGAGGAGCTATGTAAGGTAAGAGACTGGCTCTCTAAAAATAAACTCTTATGGCATTTAGGTAAAACAGAATCCATATTATTTGGGTCTAAAGGTAAACTGAACAAGGTTCCTAACATGTCTATCAAGGTAGGGAAATGTGTAACATCAAACAGAACTTCTGTTAATTATCTAGTTTGTGTCCTTGACAATGAGTGGTGCAAGTATGGCTATGAAAACTTCAAGTAAGGTTAAGGCTAGGACAAAATTGCTTGCTAGATGTGTTAATTTTCTGGATAAACAAAATTTAAAATTACTTGCATCATGTTTAGTGCAATGTCATTTTGAGTACGCATGCATTACTTGGATGTATGATCTATTTCGTGTATGATTGGATAATTATAAGTTACAGAAATCTCTAAAAAAATTTAATTGAATTGTGATTGTAAATTTTGCAAATGTGGAAGCTTTGTATTTATAAGAGTAACTGTTATACAATGCCGCTGACCTTGACAAATGAGTGTATTTCACGACTTTTTTGACTAATAAATCAAATCAAATAAGAAATCTTGTTTTTCATGCTCTAAGATCAATAAGAAAAAATCCAAGTTGTCGTAATTCATCCTTGAAAGGGTTAATTTTTAAAGTGGCACACCAATTCCCCGCAGCCTCCCCATACAGTCCATATCAACTTGGGTAAAGTTGGTTTTATATTCGCACATTCGGACATCCGTATTCAATAGCCTTGTTAATCACACTACATTGGACATTCAGTGGACATTCACAAGTAAACATGCCATTAAAACAATACTTGCCTATTTTGATCGACTGTGAAAAATGTTGTAAGTTGACAATCGTTGGTTGTCAATATCATGTCGCTGCTTAAAATTCGCAAACATTAATTTATTGCACATTTATTGGAAAGTCTGAATTTATCAGAAGTCCGAATGTGCGAATATAAAACCAACTTTACCGAAGTTCCATATCAGTGGTCTTGCCATGACAAATTCATATTTTCTAAAACACCACCCACCCGCAAAAACTCGGTTTTGTACTAAAACAGTGGTTTGTTTTAACAAATCTAGCCGTTGGCTCGTCGCGTATGTAATAACGCTTTTAACTGCAGTAACGTTATAACCATTAAAGACGAACTCTCTTACCTTGGACTACTATGGACTGTGTCATCTTTTTAGGTTAAAACAATTTCTTCAAACTAAATTGAAATTTGTTACACCATCGCTGTCTAAGCGACGTCCATCTGTAAAAGTTATCTCTTGTTCTTTAGCCGTTGTTGTTTGCTATAGAAACAGTACAGTGGGCGTTTCGCGCGTTGAAGTCAAAAGAGTCGTCGGTTGATGACGTATTACAGCGAACCAGGAAGTTCTGTTTGTAGTTTTTCCTCTCACCATTTTCCTCTAAGCATTTTATCCACAAATGTGGATGTTTCATGCCTCCCCCTGTCTGTACTTTCCAATAATGATTTAAATAAGAATTAAAAAGCTGGGATTTTGTTTTATTTATTTGATAAAATAATTTAGTATAATATTTTGTTAATATCCCTTTGATAATTTTATTCTCATAAAGGTGTTTTTGGGTTTAGATGTTATAAATTTTCCTTTGGAGCCTGTGCAGATATCATCATTTGTCACGTAATATTGTAAACTTCTCCTTTTTTAATATATTAAAAACAACACACTTAACAATACACTTTTAAATTGTTATAGATCACTTTTATAGAAGTGGAAGGGGAAATGAATAGGCCTAGTTAATCAACTGACTGCCTTATACAATATGAAAGCAAGGTTTATAGTTCAGAGATGTAAAACCATTATTTCTGATTAGGTTGAATCTTAATGTTAAAACAAGATCAAATGGTCAATACAAATATTATCAAAAACCTTTATGCAGATAGCAAGCCAAATAATCTTTACCACTTAAGCTAAGATTATATGGGCACAAACTCGTGAAATATCAGAAAACACCAGCTTTATTAAAGAAAAGTATTCAGATAAAGCAGTGAGTGAAGTACTTTATTTATCTGTATGTCAAAACAGTATCATGACTATATATATACAGCGTGTATATATATATATATATATATCTTGTATGGCTTTGTTAATATTTTGTGAAAATTTGTTTAAGGTACATGGTTTTAATAGATATTACATATACCTCAATTTAATAACCGTTGGTATCAAGTTAACATAATGGTTACAGTGCTCTGTTTTACAGCTCATTGGTCANATATATATATATATCTTGTATGGCTTTGTTAATATTTTGTGAAAACCATGTACCTTAAACAAATTTTAATAGATATTACATATACCTCAATTTAATAACCGTTGGTATCAAGTTAACATAATGGTTACAGTGCTCTGTTTTACAGCTCATTGGTCATTAATATAATATTTTATAGATATAGAATAGCTATAAATGATGCTGAAGAGGCATGTTAGAGACAATGACACAGGTTCATTTCTGTTATGGAGGAGACCCAGAGTGGCCATCCCTCAAGCGGCAGGACAGGTGCCCACACCGACTGCACCGCTGACCAGCGCCGCCTTACTGAAGCTCACAGGAGACTCATTCACAGACACGTTCCTCATGCAGCCTGTGTAGCCCCTCCTGATGAGGAGACTGTGAGACAGCATAGAGTCTGGAGAAGAGAAAAAGGTCAAAAAGATTTAGGATCAACAATTATTGACATTACAGCGGGAATGAACACTCATACAGTACAGCATTTGAAAGAAACAGCCTTCTGCTCAGATTAACAATGTTCAGGAGTTAAAGAAGTAGTTTCTATTTGACAGTTCCAGCTTTAAAATCTGATTGGGTGAGGCAAATTGAACCCACTTTTTATTAAGTGTCTTTAAGTACATTAATCATTTGATACATGCATGGTTTCACATTGTACTTTTATTTAAAATATGACTTGACTTGTATATAATTACATCTGTAGTTACATCTATAATTACACCGTTGGGCCTTCCCTTACACCTTAACCCACCTTTAAACCTAACTGTTTCCCACCTATTTTAGTATCATTGATTTAATATTATAGTTTTTCTTAATATTTTAATTAAATTAAATTTTTATATTTTCTATTTTCATTTTAATTTTATTTAAAGTTTTAGTAATTTTGTTTGATTTTAGTGGAACTTAAACCAAACGAAAATTTTAACATTTGCCTTGGCAACTAGCTGAAATGAAATAAAGTCTAAGTTTTTTATTATTTATTTCAGTTAATGTTTGTTTTATTTCAAGTAATATATATATTTTTTTTGTGGTTTTAGTTTTAGTTAATGATAATAAACATAAGAGCATAGTAGTTAAGGACACCTATAAAATGGGACTGCCACATTTGAAGCTGTTGTAAACTGGTTTACAAAACGTGGCCCCAAGACGTTCTAGGACACTTTAGCAATACTTTAAATGTATTATCAAAAAAATACAAATAAATAAATAAAAACTGAAGTAGCTATTTTAAGTGGAACTGCTTAAATACATCCACTAAAAATCTTGTAATCCAAAATGATTTAGAATATGTACTGATATTTTGTTCTCTAATCTCAACGAAATTCATACATTTTCCACTAATGTTCATTGTCTCTGAACATTAGTGGTGACTGACCTGGGGCTCCTCCAATAAACACTGGAGCACTGGTGTTCTGTGCTGATTCACTGACAGACCCCACGACGTGATTCACCTCTGAGTCCACATCCAGCTGCACCACGGTACCATGTCTGATCACTGGAAAGCACAACAACGCTTAATGATGGCACTGCATTGCTGCCTCAGTGACCTGACAGGATTCCAAGGCACCATAATGACAATTTTCTACAACAAATTCGAGTGAGCTTTATACACAACAGTAAATCTTTAATGAGTGGTTATTTCTCTGTAGAAATTAAGTCATAGCTGGAGAGAAGAAAAAAAAAAAAAAAAAGATTTTTTTTTTTTAAAAACTACAATGCACTTCAAAATGCAATATTTATAAAATTATAAAATTAGAAATTCTGATGATTTAAAAAAAAAAAAGCACAAAATACAAGAGAATAAAATGAGACATTATAATCGTAGAAAGTTCATGGATTTTAAGTCTGTACCTGTGATCTTGTGCCAGTTTCCATCACAGATTTCTTGTCTAGGAGACACATAGGTGGAGAACTCACGGATACCATTATTCACCACCACCACCACCTACAAAACCCCATCAGATAAATCACATGACTTCACACTTCCTATTAAATATATCTCTTATGAAACATGCAAGAATGGAAACACATGCACAGGACTACAATATAAATGTTTTGCATTACATAACCATTCTCTAATCTCTGCCTTTTTAATGTTCCTTGCTCAAACATTATTATAACATTTCCCATAGAAATCAATCTGTAAAGCTGTAATGAAAATCATTTTTATGCTGTTTTTTTTTTTTTTTTAATAAAGAAATTGTTCAGTAACATGATTAAGGATTGTGGAGACTGAATTAGAATTCAAAACACATATCAGGCAAGTGGAAATAGAAACTTAAACGTGCTGCGTAACAAATGAGGTTCATTCTCCTGTGTTACGCAGCACGTTTGAGCTTCCGGAAGAGATTTGCTCTTGTGCGTTATTCAGGTTAGATTGAGCTTCTGCTTATGTTCACTGATCAATGTTTACATGTGAGTAAAAGCCTAAATTAAATCTGTTCATCATGACAAGAGATCGATTCTCTTCAGAAAATTTGGACTAAACCACTCAATTCACATGGATTAGTTGTCCGATCTCTTTATGAACTTTTTGAATCGTCAAAGTTGTAGTTACAAAGGCAATCAATAGAAGGAAATGTGACAGCATTCTGTCATTAAAAAGATTTAGATTTGTCTTCCAAAGATGAACGAAAGTCTTATGGGTGTGGAACAACATGAAGGTGAGTAATTAATGAAAGAATTTTCATTTTGGGATGAACTGACCCTTTAATCTAAAACTATAGTAGTACATTTTCAAGTAATTGTAAATAACACGCAATTAAGTGTTTGAAAACACTGCATTCAGCTCACACTGAATTACATTATAAAGTATTTAAAGTATACTATTTCTGTAATAAGTACTTTTTAAATGTATGCTAAAGTATACTTTTTCACAAAGGCTTACATTACAAAAAAAGAGGGGGAAAAAACTTGTCTGACGACAACAGTTGCTATGATCATACAGCATGGGATGTTTGTAATGAATCTCTTGAATGGCTCTTCAGACCTTGCTTTGATAGATGTACAGGGTGAGATATTCCTTCTCTCCAGTAAAGACATGCAGTAGCACTCCTGACGCCACACGAGGGCGCACCTCCATCACCAGCTTAAATCTTGAGCCAAAATTAAAGGAGTCATCTGCATGGCAGGAGAAGAAGAACATACTTTATTTCAGTATATTATCCTTGGATTAGATTCTATCCACAAGACTGCTAAAACATTCAGGCAAGGAGACATCAGATTCTCATATTCAGCTGTTTAGCGCTGTATGCTGGAATTGTGTCCTCTTGAGCCTAGCAGAGTTATGTGCATGTGTAACCCCCTGAACATCACACCAGGGCGTGAAATTTCTCTATGCACATTCAACAGCTGCAACTGTGTTTCCCAAGACCTTGAGGTCTGCTTAAATCTTCCCCAACCTCTGCATTAACCAATCAGATCGCTGCAGTTTGGCAATAAGGGGCAGATCACATTCCACTTCTCCCACAGGAGCCTCTGTCTGTCTGTGGCTCTCACTTATGTGTTGGGCTGCTTGTTCTTATTATTCTTGTGGAAGACTAGCATGAATTTACTGATTAGTGTGTGTTTGGTACTCACCATAATGTTGCTCACCAGCAAAACATGCTTTAGTCATTCTGATGAAGCTTGTTGACCAGTAAAGGCTGCAATAGCTGGTTAAGCTGATCTTTTCAACAAAAGCCAAATGTTTGCACAGACCTATCTTTTCTTTATCAGTTTTATTTTCCATATTTTACATTAATAGTAATATCATCAAATCTGTGAAATAGTGTTTTACTTTGTTCATGGGTCCCTTGTTTGTCCTGAGAAGTAAAACTGCTCACTGTTCTTCAAAAAATTTCTTCAGGTCCTCCACATTCTTTAGGTTTTTTTTCAGTTTCTTTTCCTTTCCAGCAGTGACTGTATGATGCTGAGATCCATATTTTCGCACTAAGGATAACTGAGGGACGCCTACACAACTATTACAAAACCTGCAAAGATTTGCTGATGCTCAAGTAAGCAACACAATGCATTAAAAGCCTGGGGGTGAAAACTTTTGAAAATTATGAAGATGTATACATTTTTCTTATTTAGTTCACATGCAGTTTTTATGATCCTTTTTAAAATTTTGCAGATTTTGCAAGGTGTATGTAAACTTATGACCATATCTGTATACTTATACTTGAGCTTAAACATCAACCATTTTCCTTGACAGCTCTGCACATTCTTGGTACTGTATGATCCATTCAACTTCATTAGGTCCATCCTGGGATGCTTTTAAAACACTATTGAAGGAGTTCATATAGTATGTATGCTGGACCCCTTATGTCTGCTTCTCCATTTTATTTGTATATGTGTATGAACATGTGTCTACAAAACTAATTCTAAGCATTAAGCGTGTCTTTAGATCAAACAAAAGATCACAAAAAACATTTTTTTTTTATAAATCACTAATAAATCAATCAAATAAATCAAGAATGTAAGTGAATTTATGTGGACAGACTCAGGGGAGTCATTGAGCTATATGGTGAGAACACAGTCTCCTCTTTCTCAACACTAAGGCATTTAATTAAGAGAATTTGAGGCAGACTAATAAAGATAGTATGTTAACATAGTATGTTACCCAGCAGCACATATCCTCCCTCCTCAGTGAAGTATGTCCCTGGTTCTGAGGGGCCCTCGTAGCAGGGTGTGACCCCAAAACTGCTGGAGACAGAGGTGAGCCAGCGGCCATTCAGCTGGAGACTCCGCACGCAGCCAGAAAAGCTAGACACAGACGTCTTCTAAAGAAGTAATAGAAGAATGAGAACTTTAGAAAATTTTCATTAACAGTCAGTTGTAACATCAAATTTAAAAAAGATTAAAAAAAAGACATAAAATATTGATTGGAATTTTTTTTAATGATGTGAAAAGAACATATTATGTGTGCTGAGAGACACAAAACTACAACAGTGTAGGAGAGTTTTGGCTGCAGTCAAAATATTGATTTTGGCAGTCATTAAACATAAAATGCTTGACGGCAGAATGTTGCAATTGACCAATTCAAATCAGGTATTGCAGAGAGCCATGTAAAAAGATGCATAATAATTATGGAAGAATTAGCAAAATGGTGTTTAAGATTTAGAATAGCATGTTACACCACAGAATGTCAACCTTCCAAAAGTATTTCTTGTCAACTACCATTCTAAGATCTCATTTTCTGAGCAAGTTTCTCTTCAAAATGTTGCTCCACCATTACACTAGTAAATGAACTGGACAATGCTGAACAAAAACATTTATTAATTCTGGTTAAAGGGTTAGTTCAGCCAAAAATGAAAATCCTGTCATTAATTACTCACCCTCATGTCATTCCAAACCGAAACATTTGTTCATGTTCGGAACACAATCTTTTTGATGAAATCTGGGAGCTTTCTGTCCCTCCATTGACAGCCTAAGCAACTACCACTTTCAAGCCCCAAAGACATCATAAAAGTAATCTATGTGACTCCAGTGGTTTAACCTTAATTTTATGAAGCGGCGCAAGTGCTTTGTTTGTGCAAAAAAAAAAAAAAACATAGTTTACCACTTTATTTACAAAATATTAATCTCAAAACAGGCATTCAGGCAACAATGTCTGCTCTCACATCAACACAACACTCATGCGTCATGATGCTGCCTTGATTGCGGGTTGGAGATTAATATTTTTATAAATAAAGTGGTAATTATGTTGTTTTGCGCAAGCAAAGCGCTCACATCTCTTCATGAAATTGAGGCTAAACCACTGGAGTCACATTGATTACTTTTATGATGTCTTGACTTTACTACCTTTCTGGGGCTTGAAAATGATAGTTACGTAGCTGTCAATGGAGGGAGAAAAAGCTCTCAGACTTCATTAAAAAGATCTTCATTTGTGTTCCGAAGATGAAAGAATGTCTGGTTTGGAACAACATGAGGGTGAGTAATAAATGACAGAATTTTCCTTTTTGAGTGAACTAATTGGTGATGTTAATTTATAAATACTTATGTGTAAGAAATGACAGTGTCATGCCCTAAAAATAAGTTCTACATTATCTGATTACATTTGAATAACTGCATCAACCCAAATAGCTTGATTTATCATGATGAAGAGGAGCAAAGTCAACACATTCTTTGTTTCTGCACCATTTGGGGTAATCACATCCTGAAGCAACTTAATTTGCATTAGGGGTCATACATTGTTACTGTATAAAAGGTTTGAGTTTAGGATGTTGAACCTAAAGTGCTTTGTCACAAGTTTTTCTTATAATAATGCTTAAACTAATGTTAATGTATATAACTTTTAATGCTACAAATGTATATGTAAAAATTCATCTTAACAATTGTGTTCCTGGGTGTTTTAAGCAATCCTGTGACTAAAATTAGAGGTGGTAATAAAACTAATCTGACAGGTGCAGAAACCAGGTCATCTCAGCTGGTACAGTATGGCTCTTAATCTCAGGGTTTTGGGTTCAAGACCCACGTTGGTTGGGAATTGAAAATCGATTACATTTTTGGAATCGAATACTTTGCGTCTTCTTGTGCTTGAACAGACAAATACACACAAAATTAAGTCAAAATATCCTTGTAAACACAGTTATTAATGTCTTAAGTGAACAAACTGTTGCATGTGCTTCATATTGGGTCCGTGCATTCAGAAAGCAGCCTAATAAACCTGCTACAGTCTGTGTTATTACTGTTAATCGAAGAACAAAAAGACAAAGAGAAAATCACTCACTGATCTTGACTGAATAACTTTTGTAACTTTAATAAGGATTAATTTTCATAACATTTTCATAAAAAGAAAACTATACAGTGTTATTTTTCATTTTATTTCAATTTCTGCACCTGTACTTGTTTCAGTTGTATTTATTTGTTTATTTTTTCTTATTTTATTACTGTTTACTTGTCTTTAATAATGTTTGAAATTTATATTAGTTAGTCAAGTTGTTTTTGCTGTGGTATTTTTGCTAAAACCATAGGCAAAAGTTCCTTGTGTTTTTATAGGCTACTGATTTTTGTTCATGGTATTCAGCTGCAACAGAACGCTTTGCGTAATGTCAAGGAATAAATATGCGTCATATCTAAATGTTTACTTTTTTTTTTTTTTTTTACATTATTGGAATCAAAACTAGGAATCAATAAGAATCAGAATCGATAAGCATAATTTGAAATGCTAAAAATCAATACCCAGCCCTATTCAATAGATAAACCCTTTGAACCTGCTCTTACAGTATATAATGGCAATAGAACTAAAAACATACTTTTGCTCAGGATTTTCCTACCCTTGTGAAAAAGAAGTGCATTTAATTGTACTGAATGTGCATGTAGCAGATAGCATACTTCAAATCTTCAAAGTATATATTTTTAAAAAAAAGTGTACTTGCAGATAATATGGTATTAATAAAATACAATGCCACTTAAGTGTACTTAAAGTCCTAAGAGTAGTGTTATTCAATAGTACATTTAAAGTTATCATAACAATTTCAATAGAAATTACATTAAAATATATTTTATTTACCATAAAAGCTAGTCAGTACATTCAGCAGTGCACTTTAATCATATTTAACTAAGAAAACAAGTAATTATGAAATTACATATAAATAAGTATTAAGTCCTACTTAAATGGGTCAAAAGAGTATGCATTCAATCCTCTATTACTATGAACAGACAAAATTGTGCTAGAATATGTGCTTGACACTTGTAATTTATTCTGGTGCAGCTGCCTGCATTCCAGACGGATAAAATAAAATATCAGACAATAAAACACAGACAATAAAATATCTCAGCAGAGAAGAGAACCTATATGACCGTTAACATGAGAGCTTTTATACAAAATTGCACCAAACTAATGTAAATACTATTTTAAACTGTAACAACACTGGATATTTCCTAAGTGTGAGACATCAGGATATTTAGTGCACTGCTGCAGAGTTTACTAGGTCATCTTTGTACTGTGTACATTTGCTGGACCTGAGGGCATATGGGAGTTAATGAGGAATCACAATACCTGAATGTTTTTCTTAGCCTGATCAGGCGGCACCCCGCCGACATAGAGAGGATCTTGGGCAAGCAGTGAGATATTTCTGCCTGGGGCTCTGTCCTCTAATACCGTAAGGCCATCAATTATCAGTCTGCCCATATTTCCACCTCTGATAAAGATAATCTACATAGAAAGAGAAAGTGTCACATAAAAGGAGTTTAAGAGACACCCTTGTAATAGGCAAACTATTTTAATAATTATTAAATAATAAAAACTATTAAATAAAACTTATTTTACTTTCAAGACAAATCAAATAACTGAACTGAACATCTCAGCATTCGGTGATCATTATCTGTACAATTTCATTTAGTGTAGCTAATATCACAGAAATGGAACGTGTCACCTCGAAATGTATTAGTGAGCATTAGTTATTCTTACATCATGCCACTGTCCATCACTGTACTTCTCTTTGGATCGGATTCTGACATGGTTTTGGCCTGAACTGAATGTGAATACCAGCCTTCCATGAGTGAGGAACAAAGCCATAAAGTTCTCCTCAGACTCGTCAGCCAGGTAGAAAATGAGACCGAATGCTGATTGAGTTTTCAGAGATAGAGAAAAGTGAGATCTAAAAGAGATAAAAGAACAGAGAGCACTGTTATGTATCACAACATGCACCAATTTATGGCTCTATCACTTGATAAATAACTGCTGCTATGATCAAAAGACAATTACACCAGGCAAACAGTGCTGAGTTTTATGAATAAGGCAAATTTTATAATATAACGAATTTGCATAGTAAAGAGCAGGGATAGCTGTTTATTATTTGTTTGGAATGGCAAACTACCATACTACTCTAATTATTTCTGCAATACATACGATAGAAGGAGTATTAGTATTGTTCTAGTATACTCTTCCAAACACCACCAGGTCAGGTGCACTGTCATGCACTTCACTCTGAAAGTCTCAAAGCTGACTGTAGTGGATAAATATTATGGATATTCAACCATATATATTTTTTTATTTTTGCCAAAAACACATCTCAGATTGTTGTACACTATAGTGGTACATTCAGTACAGAACAGAAGTAAGCAAACCCCTGTGCAATATCCACTGATTTAGCAGGATGGTGGGTGGTGAGTAAATAAGAAACAGGTTTTTGCAGTGAAATACACTCTCTACCTACATTTTTGCAAAAATCCAAAAATGTACCTATGCATAAAATTAATGATTACAGGGACAGATTATCGATATAATAAAGACTCTTTTTCATGCATTTCCATGCACAGTACCATGTTATGACCTTAAAACACTTTTACCATAGTGCAAGATTTGTAAACTAATAAATTTTGACATTTGCATCACATAACCAGCTCCATATGTATGGCTTTTCTTCATAGTAAACTTGCTTTACTTTGTACCATCAATACTCACTCGTTTCTGATAACACTGGCAACGCCTGTGTACTCATGTCGGCTGTGGGCTGTACCACCATAGTGGTAGGCATGGCGGGTCACTCGTGGGCGGGAGGACAGGTAACACGAAGCAGCCTCTGTCTCTGGAACATCCAAAGGATGTGTCAGGCTGGACTCATCCCTGCCCACCTGTGAGACAACAATATGTTTAGGTGCATAACTGTGTAACTACACAGGGTATTCATGCATCTGTGTGAGCTGGTGTGTTGCACCTTGCGGGAATGTCCTGGACTTCGTCTAGAGGAGTCTCTGCTGTCTTTGAGCAGAGCAGCGGGGGGTCTTTCCACTGGGCAGTCCTGTAGTGACACCTGCACATTCTCACTGTAACGTTGGAAGTCTTCTGGCTCTATATCTCTATCCTGCCTGCATCACACACATATCACACACACACACAGAATGAAAATTCTGTCATTAATTACTCATCCTCATGTCGTTCCACACTTGTAAGACCTTCGTTCATCTTCGGAAGACAAGTTAAGATATTTTTGATGAAATCTGAGAGGTATATGACTCGTCCATAGACAGCAATATAATCAACACTTTCAAGGTCCAGAAAAGTACTAAAGACATGTGTGTGATGCTGACACAGGAGCCGGCCAATAATGAGTTGGCATTCTAACATTGAACCTGGAAGCGCTGGACGTACACAACGTTTGAGAATGACACAGAAGAGAAGATATTGTTGAATAAAGATGTAGTAGAGAATTATTGAGTGTGTCAGAAAAAGGAGACATTCAAAAAGTTAAGTGTTGGAGGGCTTGGGAAATAGGGTTGGGAACCACCAGATCAGAATTCTCACATCCCTGAGCTAACCAAAAACAACAACAATTTACACAGTAAATTTAAAACAATTAAAAATTTGTTCTGTAGTGATTGTGTGAAAAACATCTTTATTTTAGTTTTGTTTGAAAAAGGCTGTATATGTTACCTGCTAATATATGCGTAACTGATGCACCCAGTAAAATTCTGTATGGAACTCATAGGAGAGCCTCCATAGTAGAAGGTCTTTGGAACGTTATCTGACTGAGACGTGGAAGACGGCTTCTTCTTCTCCTGCTTGTCTTTGTCATCAATTACAAGTTCATACCTACCAAGAGATCATGGATAAATAGTTGATGTAAGTCTATACATAGAAGGACACCTTATTAGCTTCAGAACTTCATTTGAGATCAACAAAATGCAGAATGTTTTTCATCACTAGTAATTAAGATGAGACAAAAGATGCATCATGGAAATTTATTTTAATTAAAACTACCATTTACAAAACTATGATGAGAAATAACAAATGCAAGGTATTAAAGATGCACTAACAATTTTTGAAGAAGAAAAATGAAAAAATCTGATTACCCAATACAAAGAGTCTTGTGCTACTTATTCATCTTTGTCTTCTTTGTAATTTCAAAATATTAAATATGTGTTATTATTGCAGAAGATCAGGTTTTCACATTCGGAACACATTTTATGTTGATAATGTCTTTATGATTGATTTTCATAATCACATTTTATGTTGGTTATGTCTTTTTTGGAACCTTATGTTTGACAGATGTTAATAATGTAATAAATATTTATTATATTTATCATCATTGTGGGGTATGGAGTGTAAAGTAATGTGGAAAAAATTATTTAAAGTATTTTAGCATAAGGTTGCAGCATAACATAATTTGAAAAAAAATATGGGGTTTGAAAACTTTAAAGGCACTGTAACATATGCCATATTTTTGTCATTCTGCGCATTATCGCAAACTGCCTTTTTTTCAACTAAAATTATATAGCATGTAAGTAAAATGGATTAAATTTACTAAACTAAATGAATATTACATGGTAAAATATTTTTAATATATTTTAATTTCTAATATTATTGTAAAAATTAACCAACTTTTTAAAAAGTCACCAACTTACTTCTGATTGGTCACTGAGGCAACTAAGAAATGAGTCCGTCCATCATTATAATTCTTCTTATGTGATCTGACTCTTGTTCCTTTGGACTGGAGAAGCACTGCACCATTCTCCAATGAGAGAGAAAACTCATCCAACTAGAACAAAGAGAAAGACTGGCTTGATCTATAACATCTTTATCAAACACACACTCACCCAATTCCCTCCTTCACAAAGCAAGAACAGTTTCTACACTAGTGGGGAGTATGCAGGTTGATAAGGAGTAAAAACATTGCAACCAAGCCTTGGATCTCCTTTTTCCTTTTTCTTGCTTTAAGATTTGCTTCCTTGCCTGTTAAAGGTTAGAGACAGAACAAGACTTGACTGGGTAAATCACGGTAACTAAGAAGATAATAAAAAAAATATTTACCCCATCTTTGTGGTAGAATAGGAGTCCATTAGACTGTAGAGTTCTGAAGTTTAGTCCTCCCTCAAAAGACTGGAATGGTGAGATTTTAGCTGTAGAGCCCAGATAGCCATCACCCATGAAATAGGCCTTACGAGACATCTGCAGGTGTAAGACAACAAGATTTGAGCAAGTTCTTTCAAAACATCTTAATTTATTTTCTTTCTTCTTGTTTTTTTTTTTATTTAGACCATAGCTAAACAGTACAAAGATGTAATGGTATGGTAAATACTGAATAAGTGAATACAGCACGTGTGAGCCTGGTGAGCAGTCTCCTATCATAGAATTTGTTTAAACATTTTTTAAAGTGACCGTTATGTTCTGTTCTGTTCTTTGTTCTCATGGTTTTCTGGTGTTTACTGTTCCTGTTTCTAGTTTGATTTCATGGTTTCTAATCAAGTTGCGCACCTGGTTCTTGTTCTGTTAATCATCTCAGTATGTATTTAAGCCCTCAATTCTTCTTTCTGTTCAGGGTACGGTGTCGTCTTTAGTTTATGTGTACTGTAGTGCATGCATGTTTACTCCAGCTTGTTTGATTGAAAACTTTATATTGGATTTCATTCTGTGTCACACATTTTGGACACAGACAACTTTTTTTTTCACCATTCCTGGGCCAATTTGGCAATGCTATTAATTTAGAAGGGTATGTTACATACAAATGATTCCTCAGGACAGCCACTGCTGATACCAATGGTTCCTTGCTCCTCCAAGAGATTGAAATCCTTTTTCTGGAACTGGAAGCCCTTTACACAACCCTTCAATCCCACCAGAGATGATAGTTCTGGCCTGTGGAACATTCATATTGCTGGGTTCAATGTTAGAAATGAGTACTGCTAAGCCATTGGATCACCCTGTCTACCTGATCTGTGCATTAATAGGTAACAAAGGATCTCACCTCGAGAGCAGAATTCTAGAAGGAGCTCCTCCAATATAGATATCAGAGAATGGTAAGGGTTTCTTTTCATTTTCCATGGACTTGACATGGCTTCTGTCCACTAGCAGAATGATCTTCTTAGAATGATGATAGATCACAGACACCTGAGACAAAATTTACAATAGGGTGTTAAAAGTTATGCATTGTGTTTAAAGATACCGTATGAATTGATGAATGCCCTCAAGAAAACAATTACCTCATGATATCGAGCATCGTTGATATGGAGTTTGGCCAAGTTACTCTCCATGATGACAGGACCATTAGTAAAACCAAAATCGTACATCAGACGGAGAAACCCATTTTTGAGCTCCAGCACGAAAAAATTTGTCTGTGGAAACCCATCATAAATGCAGCAATATATGCACAGAAAGTTGTGGTGCGAACTCTGCTATTCTTTATATTTAGAATGATTTTTAAAACTATATAATTTTCATTATCTTTATCCTTGGTGCGAACGGGTCTTTACTCTGAATACCAATGAAAATGGTATAATGAATAAAAATCAAATTAATCCAAAACAATTTCTTCACACATATACTTTTTCAGTTTTCTAGTTTTGTCCCAGAATCCAAGAATCAGTGCAAAATAATTTAATAACATTTATAATGAAACCATATTTACCTCATTAACCATGAGGAATAGAATGCCGTTGTTGGCAACAGTACGAACTTCGATATCAAACCGAGTAACAATGCCAATTTTGCCTCTTCTCTCAATGTTGTTGACTAAAGCAAAGCCGCTGCCATCAAACAAATAACTTGACACGCGACTCTGAGAGAAAGCCAACTTATGCCTGGAAAACACAGAGATTGCAATATATAAACAGACCATATACAGTACAACACTGACCTCATTCAAGCACTGAGGACAGCTTTGGAGAGAAATATCTGACAAATATCTGACATTTAAAGGAAAGAAATGCACAAAGCAACACAACAATAACTATACAGTAATTATGTTATAAAGCACAGTTATAGAGCTAGAGATGCATGGACAGACCTTTTCAGAGTTGAGCGACACATCTCATCATACCTAACATACTGCTTTGCATATTTATTAGGCTAATGATAGCTGAAATTGTATTCCTGTAATTTTCTGCTTGCAAATGAAGTACATATTAAGTGACAATAAAAATCACAGTCTTGCTTTGATGTATTTAAATATAAAAACATTAAAATATGTTTATAAAACTATAGCAAACATTTCACATATTATATTTGTAAATATAACAATTTCAAACGGACTGGCAAAATAAAGAGACAACTACATTTAGCTAATGAATAATGAATAAAGTTCTATGGGATGGAGTGGTAGGATAATATTAAATGGCAAACCAAATGCATAAAGTGAATGTAAATATTGATCGAGCTGAATAAACCCTGCTTTAGGCAGTCTTTGCCATAGTGTTTAAGGTTTAAAGCATGATGGGATGTAAGGAATGTTTACCTGGGACAAGGCATCGATGCTGCAACATCCATTTTGTGAAGTTGCTTAAAGTTGTACAGACTGATGACATCACTATTCAAAGTCTCTAACTCAATGCAACCAACAAAAGGAGCCAAGCTCAAAGCTGGAGGAACCTGGAAGAACATGAAGGATATTTCTGCATAAGAATGTTACAATGCAAAAATGAAAAAAAAAGAAGAAAAAAAAGCTTTTCTTAAACATTTTCCCCTATTTCCATGACCTAACTGAGACTTTATCCTAACAGAAAAGAGATTTTTGCACCTTCACATCAGGAGGCACTCCTCCCACAATCAAAATATTGTCTTTAGGGTCAAGGTCAAACAGGGAGTCTGTCCCATCTGCCTCTCCTTTCTGGATAAACTTCTGCTCTGCTGCGGTGTCTTGACTCGGAACTGTCAGGAACACTTTACCATGGCGACCCAACCTACCAGAAAGAAAGGTAAATTCAACAGATTATAGACAACTTATATACAGCAAAACTGCGGTCTCTATTTAAAATAATTCATACAAAGTAAGAAGATTATTTATTATAAATATTTTGGATTAATATTAAAAATGTAAGGTTTGAACCAAGCCATATTTCTTTCAGTTTTTCATTATTTAATAAACAGTTCCAACAAGTTCATTAGTGAAATCTTGAATAACCAACAGTGGCTATAAAATGTGTGTTTTTTTTATTATTATTTATTTTAATTATTTTTAATTTTAGTGTAATTAGAGTGCAGCAAAATGTAGCTCCGGTAGAAAAAAGGTACTGGACCTAAAAGCTTCAGAGCTCTTAATTTTGTTACGGGAATCCCAAATGAAAAACTGTGCTCTGTGTCCACAGAACATTCATAGAGCACTGGTTAACAAATATCACTCAAAATATGACACACATATTTGACTGCTGTGTCAACGTAGCCCTTTGTGAACAAAGGTTTCCTAGTTTTTTTTTTTCTTCTTAGGTTTCATAAAGAAAAATCAGATGATGAAAGCAGTTGTTCTACCTCTCCACTTTAACAAGATTGAAGACAGGAGGCCAGGAGCTGACTGGCTTTGAACTGAGTGGAATCTCTACGTCCTCTCCTCCCAGATTGTACACATAAACCAGATTATCGTTCTTTATGGCCAGTCCCATGTAGTCCTTACGTCCCTGCACACACACAAAAGTAAAATCGACATTTAACAAGACATTCCATTGCATAAAAAAAGTGTTTTAAGTATTTTATAGCCTTTTTTATTGAGTCATTACATTTATGATGCAGATGATGTCTTGTGGTTTGGAACCAAACATTGCAAAGGGGGAGGGAGATGGAAAAGTACCTGGGCTTGAGCCAACAACCGAAAGAAGTGTGAAAAATTAAGGAAGGAGTTCACTAAAAGTCATGTGTGCGTCCTGCAAGGTTTAAATTAGCCACCTTAAAACTTTGACCCACTGTAAACTAGGCACCTACTGGTCAGAACAGGTACTGTTCAACAGCAGGCGTTATGGTGTCATTGCATTTTGTTTTTGCTGTTTTAAAATTGTTTTTATATAGCAACATGCCTTATATTTTTAAAAGTAAAAAAGCTTTCAGCTCACTGCATTTCATTCTTTGTGAACACCTGAACTATAAACGCTAAATCTAGTGCAGCCAGCGCAGCGCCCACTGCTACCATGGACAGACAGACAGCATCGTTAAATAAGAGACTGTCGTGAAACGTTGTTACATTCTCAAGACACAAACACAACCAATGGCAAGGGAAAAATCATATGAATAATTATAGGCATACGTAACTGACATGATTTAGAATTGATGTTACAAAATTTGTATTGGCGCTACTGGCTGCAAGTGTTGATTTGTATCTGAATCACTAAAGGGAAACAAAATGTGAAATCAAGCAGAAGTTTCTGAGTACTAGGTGTAGGAAAATACAGCAACACACTACAACGATCTGGCATACTTTACTGGGTACAGCATCACATCACTATTAGGCTCCAGGCACTTGCATTAAATCATATTTCTTTTATACAACAACAAAAATAAACAAGAAATTAAGTAACTTACATTTTAGACACAGAATTTTACTTTTTCTCTTTTTTTTTCTTTACTCTGTCACAGTGATAGGATGAACAGTTGCTTGTTTCCAATAACAACACAGTTATTGTGTTTAATTCCTGAATGAACCTGTGTTTGAATGAATTATATATCCCCTCCCCACTTTCGGGCCCACTTTTCTTGCTAGTGCTCACTTGCTTGTCTCCGAGGTACAGTAGGAAGCGATCTTCAATTGGGTCTTTGTCTGGGTCCACTCTGATGTAGAAACTGATGGACGTGACCGCCTTTAGCTCGTCTAGGTTGGAGTGGGGATGAACCTCTACGGCAGACTGGCCGTTAAACTTCATGGACACTTGAACCTGCAATTATAGAAAAAAGTCCACTTTTACACTTGAAGGCAGAATATTGAACTAGCAAAAACATGGTGGTTCTTTAAGCTTGATTTGATACAACAGTATCTTTAGTCGAAGGGAACAAATTCAACAATACTAGTTCAAATAGTGCACTAAACAGTTATACCAGTAAACAATGGAGGTGTAATTTGCAGGCTGCTGATTTGCAGCCTGAGAATAGCCCAGCATATAATTTGTTTGCAGTATAATAATAATTAAATGTAATTTCCAATTAAACTTGTATGTCATGCACTTAAAATATTTGTAAATGCACATTTGTAATGAATACAGTTAAAACTAAAATCAAGCACTTTATATGTGCTTTAGTATGTTAGTCAAAACATCTAAACTTATTTAAAGCATGACAAAAGATTATTAGAACATAATGATTTAAAATGTACTTTAAAGTAAAACTTTTAAATTGACATTATCACAAAGCACGCTTTTTAAAGGTGTATATAAAAGTACACTGCAAACTAGGGCTGCACGATTTGGGGAAAATGTCATATTGCGATTATTGAGGTCAATATTGCGATTGCGATATGCGATAGCGATATACTAAACAAATAGTNTTTCATAAAATCGCAGCATTTTGCGTCATATAATCGCACAAGCTTGACATCGCGATTGCGATTGCGATATGATTAATCGTGCAGCTCTACTGCAAACGCACATTCAATACAATTTTCTTTTAAAGCATTTGGTTTTCCATACAGCTCATAACCAAATACACTAACAACATGCTTAACATGAGGAAGGATTAGTAATTGTAATGGATCTTTTGACAAACAGATATAAGGAACTTTAACATTTCAAAATAAATATAATGTTAATTTCTCTCGCTCTTATCACCAATGTGCCAATTACTATTCCTCTGGGTGTCTAAGCTTGTAGACTCCTGCTAAATATATAGACTGAAATAGTGAGTGCTCATACTTTTCTTTTTCAGAAATAATTCAGTACGTGTTAAGCCTTGAACCAAATCAATCATTTCTGAGAGGAGGCAAAGATGCAAGAACATGCAATTACAAGGGACTGAAAAAATACCAACCCAATCTCAACAATTTTACAAGGTGGCAAATTTGTATGAATTTGCATGATGTGAATCATAAAAAAAACATACAAGTTTTATGAAAAAGTAAGCATGAAGGTCAGTGGCGGAGCCAGGATATTTTCATAGGGATGGCCAGGCAGGGTCCAGCAACTAGTTTGGGGTGGCACAGAAATCTTCATTATTTCTACATGGTTGGTTCTGGTTCTCAAACCCCCAATAGCTTGTACTCCATCATTGCATCCACATGGATGAGGCATGCAGAAAGATTATGAAATGCCATGAGATTGTGTTAAAAATATTGTACTATAAATACATTTTGTACTAAAAATATAGTACTATAAATATAGTTAAGCAGTTCAGGATATTATATATTACATTGTTCAGGAAATGCACCCCAGAGCAGTCTAATAGCGCAGACTGTCTTAAGGTGATGATACACATGG
This sequence comes from Anabarilius grahami, assembly GCA_003731715.1. NCBI lineage: Eukaryota > Metazoa > Chordata > Actinopteri > Cypriniformes > Xenocyprididae > Anabarilius > Anabarilius grahami. Next base: position 486,824 of record RJVU01054446.1, read on the forward strand.
CAACTTTTTGAGCAATGTTGCCGGGAAATGTTGCTTGGGCACTTTCCCATTGAGAATGAGCAACAAATTTCTATCTGGATACTTTAGACAGGTCGTGGGCAATTTTTCGAGATCCTCCAATCAGAATGCTAGCAGCCGATCACATGACCAGCTTGGAGATTTCAGAAAAAAAATCAAACAAGATAGTGGCCTCTCAGCAGCAGTGGCAGTGAACTTATATATTTTTAAGCTGGTAAATTGTCATGTGTCAACACAAAACAGGGAATTTACCTTTTTTAAAGCTTAAAATACCAACACATATCCAATTTAATGTACCTAGGCTGTAATTTAGCCATTGAATATTTTTAGTTTAATGCTAAAAAGATATGATCCATGTAACTTCTGAAGTGTAGGCTGTAGAGAGTATGGCATGTTAAAAGTAGCTTTTGACACAATCAACCAGGGTTCGAATCCACCTTTTGCCGAACTCACTCTTCTCCCTTTTCCCATTACAAATCAGATCAGAAAGGCATTTATATTTATTAAAAATTAAGAAAATATTTGAAAAGTTTAAATAAAGTGCCTAACAAGTGTTCAATAATAAAGTATTTATTGGGTTGGCAATAGATTTGCTCCTCTCTGATTGGTTGCTGCCAACTGTCCGTTGCTCTAATTAGTTGCCCTGTGTCTCACCGGGTTGCCCATTGACAGCAACATTGCCCAGCACCATTGCTCAAAAAGTTGCCCTGTGTATCATCACCTTTAATGCCACATACACAAAGCAGTTTCAGGAGTGACAACCACATTTAAATATGAGAGTAAATCCCCTAAATGATTGTTCCGTTTGTGTATGTAGCATGTGTCACTACTTAAATTTTCATAGCCATAGGCCCGGTTTCACAGACAGGGCTTAGCCTAAACCAGGATTAGGCCTTAGTTCAATTAGGATATTTAAGTAGCTTTTATAAAAGATTACTGGTGTGCATCTTGAGACAATTTTTATTTTAAGATATGTCAGTGCAATTTGCTTTCAGTTTAAACGGCGCAAACATGCATTTTAGTCAAGGACTAGCTTAAGCCTTGTCTGTGAAACCAGGGGATAGTCATGTTGCAGCCAAAGCAACGCTTAGCCTTTTTACGACCATGAGCAATAAATATGAATCCCAGGATTAGCAGTTTTGTTTCCAGCTTTGTATCCAATATAAAGTAATATTAGCAACCCAAGATACATTTAAACCACCGTTGACAGAGGCGCTGTGTTTTGTTTATGCTTGTAAAATTGCAGTGTTGCTTTTTCCACTTAGTATAAGCTTATTTTAGTATAAGTAAAAAAATTCATTAATAAAGTGGCTCATATATCAAGCACCGAAAGGTCAAATAACAACCAAATTTAGCCAAGAATGTGGCCTTTGTGATGGCGCCATAACTCTTTGAACATAATAACCCTTCTTGCCTCAGTTCCTGTTTCTATGGTTATTCTTCACAAAGAATTTTGTGTAGTTCTTTACAGAGAATCCAATATCAACTTTTGGTAGGTCTATGTTGAAAAGCTTATCATTTAAAAAAAAAATCTTAATGGAGATTCTGAATGTAACTAAATGTATTGTGCTCTACAAGTGGGTCAGTCAAAATTATGTTTATTTTTATTGCCTGGTGTACCTTCTTCGCGACACTACGGGCCTGTGCGATGAGTTCTCTGATTTTCATGATGTTTGTGGAGACATTATTTACAGGTTTTTTCTCTTCAACCACACGCAGCTTATTGAGTAGCTCTGGCACAATCTCTGACAAGTCCTCAACTAAACACATACAAACACACACACATAGAGAGAGAGAAAGAGAGTAAGAATACATTAGCAACAATCTTCATGATCCTGCACAAATTCACAAAAAAAACATGCACAACATCTCTCTTCCAAAGAACTGCTATGTTGTCCACCGCTATGTAGACTGCTGTAGACATTGCTATGTAGACAGGCATAACCCTTCTAGTCACAGAAACACAAGTGACTAATTTGGAATGCTCTATCCACCTTATTTTTTAATGCAGTAAGCTACTTCCTGTGAATGTGCAAGAATTCCAATTCATTAGCCACTTTATATAAATAACAAGAAGGATAACAGAGTGACGTAAATGGTAAAACTATTTGCAATACAAACCAGTGTATTTATTTCTAATTTCTATTTGTTTTAATAATTATTATTTTAATTCAACATTAACTTCCCCTCCCCCTTGCAATGACATCCCTCTCCTCCAGCACCCTGTTACTCACATGAGATGGCAGCTATTAGCAAATGACAACGATTCAACAATCCAATTAATTACTGATGGACAAAATCAAGTTCCTCCCTAAATATTAAATTTTTCTCATTCAAGAAGTTGTTTCACTTGGATATAGGTCACAATAGAGAAGACAATCAAAATTTCCATTTCATGCCAATTTTAAAAATAAGGTGGATAAATAAGTTTGTGTGTAAATGCATGTTTTTGACCAACGTTTTCCACATTTGGTGTAATTTCTAACAAGAAATTGGTATTAGTAATTAAATATTCGCTTATCACTAAAACTCGCTTTATTTTGCTATAGATCACTAAACTGTTACGCTGCCTCAGAAGTCTGTCCAAATTAGTTTCAGCAGGTACCTTAATGCTCAAACACTGCCTGCAAAGTTAATGCTTGATATGGCAGCGAGGCAAAAAGTCAGCTGCCTAAGTTTTGGACACAGCTAAGGATTTCTTCAGGATTACTAGAAACTTCTAGGTGTTCAAGAGCTGGTTGGCGCTACACTGCAGGACAGTGGCCCTCCAGGAGCGGAGTTTGACACGTGCATTAGAGGAATAAAGTTATACTGAAATAAAGTATTTTAAACTATTTTAATCAACATTTATAATAATTTCTAATTTATAACTTTTTTTTTTTACTTTTTGCATTCGGTTTTTGCTTTTATGAGAAAATATGTTTTTAAATTATGGGGTTATGTGGCGGATACTTTCAGTTGGTGTAACATAACATGGCAGAGAAACTTTAAAGAATCAACAAGTGTTGGCTATGAAACTACCACTGAATTAAAAGATAACTAACTGTTGCTGGCGGTAAAAGAAGAGACTAGCTATTATTGGGTGTTTTTGCATCATTGTATGACAATGCATTCAGCATGAATCTAGCAATGGACACGCTTTCGTTTTATAAAATTCTCACAGTCTATGCTCACACACTGTTATTAAATAATGCAACATTGGACTTAACCAACAAAGCTGCACGTCATTTGCATAAAGCAAACATCAATCTGCGACTATAACTTTTCTAGATGACAAGTCAAATATATTAAAAATGAGTAATCCAAGCCCTGATACACTGTAGATGCATGTATAGTTTCTATAGACAGAACATTTAAATGCTACTTTTCTCTGTTGATAGAAGTGGGCAGGGCTACCATACCAGCCTCGCCGGCAGACAGAACAGTGCGGTCAAATGCTTCGGCAGAATATGCCTCATTTTTCATGTTGCCATCCCACTCCTCCACTCTCTTTAAGATGGGTGTCACTATCTGTAACACTTCAGCAGAGCGGTTCAGAGTGCCCTCAGCCACTTCCTGAGTAAACTGCAGACGTTTCGGAGTCCGATCTGACATAGAAACACACAAAAAAGAAACTCATTCGCAAACATGTATTATAACAGAAACATTCAAACATGCACATACTGTAAATGCAGTACTAGTATAGAAATACAACCCTGGTCAAATGGCATATGGAACAAGAGCAGTCTCTGTACTATAGGGCCTAAAGCTTGACTAGAACTCATTGTGAACTTTATGGTCTAATTGAGAATCATGGTTTCCAGTTTAAACCTAGTTGTTTTGTTTGGTTATATTGATATTTGTTACTTAATAAATAAGACTTTAATATTTATTGTGATGTCTTTTTAAAATATACATCATCTCTTAATTAATTATTTTAATTAATGTGCGAGGGTGAGTGAGAAGCAATTCACAGAGATACGGGGGAGCCAGGTTGTGCAAAGATCTAAAAGTGAGTAGGAGAATTTTGTATTTAAAGGGTTAGATCACCCAAAAATGAAAATTCTGTCATTAATTACTCACCCTTGTGCCGCTTTACACCCGTAAGACCTCACAAACCACAAAAGGAACACAAATTAAGATATTTTTGTTGAAATCCGATGGCTCAGTGAGGCCTCCATAGCCAGCAATGACATTTCCTCAAGATCCATTAATGTACTAAAAACATATTTAAATCAGTTCATGTGAGTACAGTGGTTCAATATTAATATTATAAAGCGACGAGAATATTTTTGGTGCGGCAAAAAAAACTAAATAATGACTTAATTAGTGATGGCCGATTTCAAAACACTGCTTCAGGAAGATTCGGAGCATTATGAATCAGTGTATCGAATCATGATTCGGATCGCGTGTCAAACCGCCAAACTGCTGAAATCACGTGACTTTGGCACTTAGAACTGCGGATTCGACACACTGATTCATTATGCTCCGAAGCTTCCTGAAGCAGTGTTTTGAAATCGGCCATCACTATATAAGTCGTTATTTTGTTTTTTTTGGTGCACCAAAAATATTCTCGTCGCTTTATAATATTAATATTGAACCACTGTACTCACATGAACTGATTTAAATATGTTTTTAGTACCTTTATGTATCTTAAGAGAGGAAAAGTCATTGCTCCCTATGCAGGCCTCACAGAGCCATCGGATTTCAACAAAAATATCTTAATTTGCGTTCCGAAGATTAACGAAGGTCTTGCGGGTCTGGAACGGCATGAGCGTGAGTAATAAATGACAGAATTTTAATTTTTGGGTGAACTAACCCTTTAATACAACCTACAATCGGAAGCCAATGGAGTTTGAACAAAATTGGGATGATGTGCGCAGAATGCTTAGTGTGGGTAAGTATTCTGGCAGCAGAGTTTTGAATACACTGTAGATTGGAGATGGATCTGACTATTAAATGAAAAGGGCATTGCAGTAATCAAGGCGGGATGAGACAAAAGCGTGGATAATGGTTTCGGCGTCTTTGATACTAATGAAATGACAGAGCTTTGCAATGCGGCTTCAAAAAAATCTGAAAAAGTTTCTAACAGTATTGGATGATTTAATGAGAGTACCAGCTATCTCACAGGAAAAGTCATTAGGAATACTGATAGTGAGTGACGGGGTTCTGACAATAATGATCTCAGTTTTGTCCATGTTTAATTTTTAAAAAATTAGAGGTAAGCCATTCTATTAATCTATTAAATCGCAATGACTGTCAAAATACTAACAGTTGATGGCTTTACGAAAACTGCATTACTTGTCATGTTTCAGTTCTACCAACAGAAAATATGAAATCCATAGTTTTTAAAATTCAGTTTCCTTTTACTGCAGTAAAAGTAGAATGCTCACATGCAAGCCTTTCTTCATTTTTGGTTGAGGGTTGAGTGTGTGCATTCTTGGCAACATAGCAACTATCTAAAAGTGAATGAGTCATTACATTATAGAATGTACAGTAGAAAAAAAAGAAGAAGAAAGTAACAGAATTGCTCAGGGCAGACACTGGTCAAATTGGTCCCCTATGCAGAACTTCAGTTGCCCACTCTGTTGAAATCTCTTTCTGGGGGTGGGTGTGTGGTGTTGATAGTGCCCCCATAGAGGGTGGGATGGTGTCCCCTTGTTAGTTGGTGCCCTACGCAGACCACACATTCTGCATATATGGAATAGTGGTAGTGGAATCGTTGTAGTAATTTACATGAAGCTTTTACTGAAATGAAAACATGAAAAATTCCTGCCATTGATCAACAACAAATCCAACATACATGGCCTTTGGTTTCTATGGGAGCTTTTTTTTCCGCCACAGAATGAAAAAGCATAAAAGGTAATTGTGACTTTTTAATCTCACAGTTCTATTTTTTTATTTTTTATTTTGCAATTGTGAGTTACATCTCATAATTCTGACTTTTTTTCTTAGAATTGTGATATATAAACTATAGGAATTGAGAGAAAAAATTTTGAATTGTGAGATAAAAAGACAATTAACTTTTTTATTTTCTATTCATGGCAGAAATAAGCTTTAGGTTCCACGTGTAAGGGGGAAAACCATAGAGATGCACAATCCAGCACACATTCTTACTCCTCTCCCATACCTCTTCTCCTCCCTTGTCCTGATCCAACTTTTCCTCTCCTCCATCTATTCTTCTCTCTTACCCAGATATTATTTTCTCTCTGCTCCGCTGTGTTGTTCCTTATACACATTGAACAAATCCGATTCAAAGAGTCCAATTTTACTGTGTGTCCATGTAATGAAAATAAATTCAACACCTGACTATGCCTCCAACTGAGATTGGAATTTTGGAATTTCTAAATATTTAAGTGATCTGCTAATTAAAAATGCTTATCAATTGTTTCAGTATTTGTTTTATATTTTTTCCAGTACTGCTGTTGTTGCAAAAGTAGAGGTTTTATCCTATATTTAATGATTGGAACATTGGGTCTTCATTTCTGACCTGCTGTGTTTAAGCATTTGCAAATAAGATGAGAAAGATCCATGATTTTGGTATGGGGTAAGCTTATATGAAAAGAAAATGTAAGCATTTTAAAAATGTGTTCATTGACTGCATTTTGTGTGAAAACGACATGAATTTTGTTAATGGTATGGCCACAACAGATGGATGTTCTGCTAAATGTGTTTAGAGTTTTGAAAATGTGACTACAGATTGGACAAAAGTATGTTAGCAATTGAAAAAAAACTGTAAATGGGCTGTAGGGGATCGAAAGTCCAGCACCAAAATGTAGAACTGTCAGAGAGATAAGAAGAAAACCAAGAAAGTTCAGCACCAGAAATACCCACATCTGAAAGGCGAGATATAAGTAGATCATGGGAAACAGTATCAAAGGCGGAGGTAAGGTCAAGTAGCAAAAGTATAGAGAGAGAGCTAGAGTCAGCAGAGAATCAAACACACAAATATGATCAAAGATGGCTGTGAAAATAAATCTGCATTGTTTATACTTTTGATCTTTCATTCCAAAAAATGGCAAAAATCTAACCTTTCATTTGAGAAAAACAATTGAAAGTGGGGGGGGGGAAATCACATTATGAAATAAATATTTTTCTCCAAAACATGTTGGCCACAATTAATGGCACCCCTAGAAATTCTTATGAGTAAAATACTGTATCTCAAAAGTATATTCCGATTAATATTTACAGTTTTTAGCAAACCAGAGTGACTAGGAGCATGAAATTGTCCAGCCATGACTTCTATAGTTTTACAGGAGTATAAATATGAGGAAACTCACTTATGATAAGTGGACATGACAACAATTCTGTAAACTTTAGATAAAATTGTAGAACATAAGTCTTTGGTCACTGCAATATGACTTTTGTCAAAAACAGCAGATACCAAACACACAAAATGCCAGAACTTTGCTATGGTTACCACAGTGTCAATCATCTCAATTTTGGGAGTGAGTCATGTTCCATAGACACACGGAACAATTTAGGAGATTCACTTCTTCTGCCTGTGAAAATAAATCTGCATTGTTAATCCTTTTGAACTCTGTTGAAAAATGTTGTTTGATTTGGGATCATAAAGCAATCAAGATTATTGGAATATTACAGTTTTTTTCAATTGCTAACATACTTTTGTCCAATCTTTAGTCACATTTTCAAAACTCTAAACACATTTAGCAGAACATCCGTCTGTTGTGGCCATACCATTAACACAATTCATGTCGTTTTCACACAAAATGCAGTCAATGAACACGTTTTTAAAATGCTTACATTTTCTTTTCATATAAGCTTACCCCATACCAAAATCATGGATCTTTCTCATCTTATTTGCAAATGCTTAAACACAGCACGTCAGAAATGAAGACCCAATGTTCCAATCATTAAATATAGGATAAAACCTCTACTTTTGCAACAACAGCAGTACTGGAAAAAATATAAAACAAATACTGAAACAATTGATAAGCATTTTTAATTAGCAGATCACTTAAATATTTAGAAATTCCAAAATTCCAATCTCAGTTGGAGGCATAGTCAGGTGTTGAATTTATTTTCATTACATGGACACACAGTAAAATTGGACTCTTTGAATCGGATTTGTTCAATGTGTATAAGGAACAACATAGCGGAGCAGAGAGAAAATAATATCTGGGTAAGAGAGAAGAATAGATGAAGGAGGAGAGGAGAAGTTGGATCAGGACAAGGGAGGAGAAGAGGTATGGGGAGGAGTAAGAATGTGTGCTGGATTGTGCATCTCTATGGTTTTCCCCCTTACACATGTGGAACCTATGAAAGCTTATTTCTGCCATGAATAGAAAATAAAAGGTAATTGTGACTTTTCATCTCACAATTCTGACTTTTTTCTCTGAATTCCTAGTTTATATTTCACAATTCTGAGTGGAAAAAAAGTCAGAATTGTGAGATGTAAACTCACAATTGCAAAATAAAAAATATTTTTGATTAAAAGTCACAATTACCTTTTATCCTTTTTTATTCTGTGGTGGAAAAAAAAGCTTCCATAATAACCAAAGACCATGTATGTTGGATTTGTTGTTGATCAATGGCAGCAATTTCATGCTTTCATTTCAGTAAAAGCTTCATACTACAACAATTTTACCACAACGATTCCATTACCACTGTTCCGTATTTACAAAATATGTGGTCTGCATAGGGCACTAGCTACCAAGGGGACACCATTCCACCCTCTATGGGGCAACATCAACACCACACACCCACCTCCTGAAAGAGATTTCAACCAAGGGGGACACTGAAGTTCTGCATAGGGGACTCATCTGACCAGTAGCTGCCCTGAACAATTCTGTTACTTTCTTCTTCTCTTTTTCTACTGTAAATTCTTTAAAATAATGACTCACTTCTGTTGCCAAGAATGCACACATTCAACACTCAACCAAAAATGTAGAATTACATTACATTACATTACAATGTAGGCTTACATGCATTATACTTTTACTGCAGTAAAAGGAAACTGAATTTTAAAAACTATGGATTTCATATTTTCTGCAGGTAGAACTGAAACATGACAAGTAATGCAGTTTTCATAATGCCATCAACTGTTAGTATTTTGACAGTCATTGTGCTTTGATTGACTATATGTTCATGTTGGACAGAAAACTAGTGCTATGTTTTGACAGAACGACTCGATTTTGAATCAGGTTTGCTGTGTATTGATAGTGTTAGTATACACTCAACTAAAGGATTATTAGGAACACCATACTAATACTGTGTTTGACCCCCTTTCGCCTTCAGAACTGCCTTAATTCTACGTGGCATTGATTCAACAAGGTGCTGAAAGCATTCTTTAGAAACGTTGGCCCATATTGATAGGATAGCATCTTGCAGTTGATGGAGATTTGTGGGATGCACATCCAGGGCACGAAGCTCCCGTTCCACCACATCCCAAAGATGCTCTATTGGGTTGAGATCTGGTGACTGTGGGGGCCATTTTAGTACAGTGAACTCATTGTCATGTTCAAGAAACCAATTTGAAATGATTCGAGCTTTGTGACATGGTGCATTATCCTGCTGGAAGTAGCCATCAGAGGATGGGTACATGGTGGTCATAAAGGGATGGACATGGTCAGAAACAATGCTCAGGTAGGCCGTGGCATTTAAACGATGCCCAATTGGCACTAAGGGGCCTAAAGTGTGCCAAGAAAACATCCCCCACACCATGACACCACCACCACCAGCCTGCACAGTGGTAACAAGGCATGATGGATCCATGTTCTCATTCTGTTTACGCCAAATTCTGACTCTACCATCTGAATGTCTCAACAGAAATCGAGACTCATCAGACCAGGCAACATTTTTCCAGTCTTCAACTGTCCAATTTTGGTGAGCTCATGCAAATTATAGCCTCTTTTTCCTATTTGTTGTGGAGATGAGTGGTACCCGGTGGGGTCTTCTGCTGTTGTAGCCCATCCGCCTCAAGGTTGTGCGTGTTGTGGCTTCACAAATGCTTTGCTGCATACCTCGGTTGTAACGAGTGGTTATTTCAGTCAAAGTTGCTCTTCTATCAGCTTGAATCAGTCAGCCCATTCTCCTCTGACCTCTAGCATCAACAAGGCATTTTCGCCCACAGGACTGCCGCATACTGGATGTTTTTCCCTTTTCACACCATTCTTTGTAAACCCTAGAAATGGTTGTGCATGAAAATCCCAGTAACTGAGCAGATTGTGAAATACTCAGACCGGCCCGTCTGGCACCAACAACCATGCCACGCTCAAAATTGCTTAAATCACCTTTCTTTCCCATTCTGACATTCAGTTTGGAGTTCAGGAGATTGTCTTGACCAGGACCACACCCCTAAATGCATTGAAGCAACTGCCATGTGATTGGTTGATTAGATAATTGCATTAATGAGAAATTGAACAGGTGTTCCTAATAATCCTTTAGGTGAGTGTATGTTGAAAAAGGTTTTTAGCATTTTGAAATGTAGAGTTTGTGTTTATTTAACAAAATATGGTTTTGGGCAAAAAAATGTACTATTTGGCTAATTGTGTGATATATGTGTGTTGCTGTGTTAAGAGTATAGAAAAAGTACTTTAAGTATTGGTAAACGCTTGTTAGCAATTGAAAAAAAACTGTAAAGTGGGCAGGTGTGGGTCGTGATATTCTGGTCTTGTTTTCAATATAAATCATTTCAGTTTCTCGTTCTTGTTCGCTGTTTTCCTAGAAAGATTTAGCAACACAAGTGAGTCGAGGCTCATGTGACAAAAAATTTATATAAAAAATGTAATTAATTTTAAGTGAAAAGATTATGTTTGTGCTACTTCTTTGATTCATGTGGAACAAGTCACACTTTTTTCAATAATCTTTGTTTACTTTGTTCTTTAAATGTAATTTTTTTGTCTTTAGGAAAAGGTATACATTTGATTAATATTAAATCAAAATTTGAATCATATAAATATTAAATCCTGAAAATAATTTGAGAAATTCTAATTAATTTCGCTGTAACAAAATTAAGTAGGTCCAAATTATCATTGTGGGTCAAAATGTGTTTTTTAATAAGCTGTTTATATAACAGGTTTGAAAGTTTTATGGACGTGTCCAGAATCAAGTATAAATGTAGATGACTGTAGCTCTGATAACATTTGTGGATATCAGGTTTTATTGAAAACAATTAAAAACCGTTGCTGTGCGGAACAGACACCTGTGATCATTCTGGTTATTTCAATAAGCCTATGATCTTGCAGCTTTTAGGGCATGCCTAAACTGGAAACTGTAATTTCAAGGAATATAAAATCAGATTAGATTTGCTTAGCAGTTCTCTAGGAGGCTGTGAGAGTTGCTGTTATACCAAGGTGCCAACCTTTTGACTCTGACTTATTTATTTCTAAGAAGAAAAGCAATATCAACTGTAAATAAGATATAATAAACAGAAAATTATAAATTAAAGAATTTCAAATCAAACTTGGCAGAGCTACAAACAACAAATTCAGAATCGGGACAGGCAAAGATAGTAGTACAACCTAAAAAAAAAAAGTAATTGTACAATTTATTCTTGCCTTTATGAATTGCACTGATGTCACTGATGATCTTAGCTATTTTTTTAGAGGAGCTATCCATCATCTCATTAGTCTCTTCGATGTATTTCTTATTGTCAAGGACTGTGGATTCAATGTCTGCAAAAAAAAAAAAAGTGGACTTAGTTTTTTTTCACAAAGTCAGAAAAGTGTGAAAAAGCACTCAGTCTGCTTTACCTGCCTGCTGAAAGAACAGGGCTGAGGCCTCTGTGTACACATTGTCACTCTGAGAGCGCATGAGACTCAGTTGAGAGTTTAATCCGTCAACAGCCTGAGAGAAACATCAGGGGACATGTGAAGCAACCACATATACAGAGATGCATTAACATTCAAAGGTGTAGAATCAATACAACATTTTTGATGTTTTTGAAAGAAATTGATTCTTCTTTCCACCAAGTATTATAATACCATGATAATATACCATGTATTCCAAACATTTGAATGATAAACATACATAAAACAACACTACCATTATATTTTGTAGACATTTGATAATGCTTTGAAGTACCTTGGAGTACCATGCAAATATCATGATAAATATTAATTAATCATTG
>RJVU01054446.1:499112-512946 GCA_003731715.1 Anabarilius grahami
CATGCTGTTCAGGAAATTAAAGTATTTATAATATGATTGGTTGTATATATATATTGAATGAAAATCTGAATATATGGAATGAAAGTCTGAATATATTGAATGAAACTCGAATACATGGAACGAAAGTCTGAATATATGGAATGAAACTTGAATATATTGAATGAAAGTCTGAATATGGTATAAAACTTGAATATATTGAATGAAAGTCTGAATATATTGAATGAAACTTGAATATATTGAATGAAAGTCTGAATATATGGGATGAAACTTGAATATATTGAATGAAAGTCTGAATATATGGAATAAAAGTCTGAATATATGGAATGAAAATCTGAATATATGGAATGAAAATCTGAATATATGGAATGAAACTTGAATATATTGAATGAAAATCTGAATATATGGAATGAAACTTTAATATATTGAATGAAAGTCTGAATATATGGAATGAAAGTCTGAATATATGGAATGAAAGTCTGAAAATACTGAATGAAAGTCTGAATATATGGAATGAAAGTCTGAATATATGGAATGAAACTTGACTTACGTCATGAGTACTGCTGGAGATGTTGAGAGTGGTCAGGCCAGTGATGTTAGCGTCATCTATGTTTTTGACTATATTGTCATACACATTTAAGGCGTTCAGGGCTTTCTGCACGTGTCCATTTGCATCGCTTCCTTTCAGATTACTAAAGCAGAGATAAGAGCAGCGATTGTCATGTGAGAGCTGGAAAGTGATGCTCCTATGAGCTTTCGCCATTTCATGACAGTCATGGATGAGAGTTAATTTCAAATATCACAGAGACATAACATTAGTCATTTCTGAAACTTACTACTGAAGTTCTTCAGCATGTCTTCGCAGATCGTCAGCATGATCCTCAGCTCTCAGAACTAGTTCTCTGTCTGACTGAGACATTTTCTCTGTTTTTCTCTCCAGTGACACATGAGCTCCATCGATTTCTGCATGCTGTTCTCTCACATTCTATACAAAGAGAGTCAATAACATAATAAATATACAAGTTCATTGAGGTTTATAGGGGCCATTGGCAATGAACTGTTATGTTCATTTTATGTTCTTAAACATATATATTTGAATTTGGGTATGTCATTTTTTGGTTTGGTTTGAGCTTTTAACCTTGTGCACAGATCTTAAAACACAGAAATCCATCTTAAAGCATTTGTACATTTTATAAAAGCATAGAAAATATTTTGAAATAGTTTATGATAATTATCAAGAAAGTAATCAAGTGCAAAAAAGCGAACAAGAAAAAAAAACAAATCAAGCTAAATATCACTAGTGAACAATATTTTTATTGTGAGTCATTTTGTCCCATTTAATGGAAAATGATCAATAGACTTTATAAGTATAAAATATAAGTGTAAAGATGAAAATGATATGGCCTCTTGGATAATATCTCATTTGCAAGACTATGGTAGACTACAGAACATGCAGAAATTAAGTTGATAAAAGATTTACCATGATCATATCTTCCACCTCAAGGACAGTCAGGTTTGCCTCAGAGACAATTACACCAGCCATAACAATAGTTTGATTGACAGTGTCATAGATGTCTTTTAGACGCTGATGCTGTGCCTGAGTTAAAGTGAATGAAATATTTCTGACATCAAATCACAATATAAACAAAAATATTTTACAATTTCAGACAATTCACTTAAGTTTTACTTATTTGTTATGAAATTTGCTTTAACTGTACATTAGTTTAGCATTGTTCAGAAATTCAGGACATTTTACTCATTAGACAACATGTTTGGTATTGCTTAGTCTGGGCAAAATTCCTATCAAGAAAAGGCAGTTTACTCTGCAGTCGTATTTGAAATGCCTCTTAGCAGCTGTTTAAGCACTCAAGACTCATGCTAGTTTGTATATGGAAACACATATTCAGACCAATCCTGCTGCCATCAACGGCGCAATTAATTTACCTCTGAAAAATGACTGACAGTCAAAGTAGCCAATAAAATCGCTGCGATGGTAAGGCTTCTCAACATCATGGCAAAAAGTTGTTGTCATAGTACTTGAAATTCTATTCACTAGCCTCTCTGGATATCTAATATTGGAATTATATTTGTTCGTTCCACCAATATTCTCAAAAAAATGCAAGCATTGGATCAGACTCTGCAATAAACCGCAAAAACTTGCAAATTTTAAATGATCGTCCAAAAGCAAAACATTTGTGTTTTCAGGTGTATCTTGCTAGTTCTATATTACCCCTGTGTATATAAGCCAGAGTGTTTTCTGTGTTCATTGTCGGGTGTTGTCTTCACACGGCTGGATGTTCTGTTGCAGATGTTTGTTAAGTATGAGCAGGTAAATGACGTGATCTGAGCCTGCCTCGCAAAAATATCAAACAGGTTTGAATTTTCAAATTTGATATTAGCGCCATGTGATCTTGTAGTGTGTGCAATGCAATGATAAGGTGGAACTAATCAGCCAATCAGAGTGCAAATGTTATAAACAGAAAAATCTTGTGATCACTGTTGGTCGTGACTGCCTCTTTGCCAAATCTCTTGTAGTTTGTGCATCTCATCAGCATTGTGTTGTGTTGTGTGTATTCTGCTATGACAAGATGACGACAGATGACAAGGAAACTTGTTGTGTAGTGTGAGCACCACAGCAATTAAGGAAGTCTTACAGTCCTGTAGTGTGAGCCGCTTACACTTGCCCATCAGATGCTCCTCCTTAGGCTGCATCGTCTGCTCCCAAGCTCTTTGCCATGGCTGGGGAGGCCCTCCTTTTATGACGTTGTCTTATTTAAACTTGGGTTGATTTCCCCTTGTAATTTTATTTATACCGTTTTATATTTAGTGTTTCAACATCCTAACCTAATACAAAGACTTGTGTTTTCTGTTTTTTTATGATAAACTACATCTGAAGTAATTTACTCCAAAAACAACAGTTACATTTGTGTACCAATTCGTGATGTCATAGACTCATAGACTCTTAAAAAGCTGTGGGCATGGTCAAGTAATTGCTGTCGTAAGGTCAATTGCCCGACTCACCCACACCAAACGACTGCACTTTCCTCACCCTACCACGACCCTGGTTTTCGCTCCCTGCTCGAACAGCCATGGCAGGACCCTTCCTTGACACATTCTTTTCCCTCATCTTACCAACCATGTGTACTCTGTATGCTCATCACAGTTGAAGAGATAAAACAATAAACACTGGAGATTGCAACAACAACTGATGCCATTGTTGACGAGCACTTGTGCGAGGAGGTTTAAAGACACTTGCAATGCTAGTTGCACAATGACATATTATGGGTCCTAAATCGTGGAGAGAAATAGTGCTGTACTCAAGCATTTGCGACAAAACTGATGTCTACTTTAAGCCTAATGATTTATATTCTCATAACAAACAGGAAATGAGTAGGTACCTCTCTCCTCTGTAGTTTGAGCTGGTTGGTCTTGTATTTGTCTAGTGTCTGCTGCAGTGTATCTTCAGCTTTGTTCAGGAGATCCTGAGCTTGAAAGAGTCTGAAAGTGAATCGACCCAGCACTTCCCGCATAGGCAACAGGCGCCCCTGCGTAGTCATCAGAGTTTTCTCAAAATGGCGCACACGACGGAGCACTACAATCGAACATATGAAGGTAGAGGTTGAATGAGAACACACACACAAACAGAATTCAGTTAGAAACAAACACAAACAAACAATCTCACATTCATGGGCCTCGGAGGACTCATCAGTAGCGAGCGGTTCTTTGGGTGAGAGGTCCAGATTTCTCATCCAGCCTAAGATCCGTTCGGCTTCTGCTAATTTTTGCAACTTTACCTGAGGATCTAACTCCTGATGGACACCGTATAATTCCCAATCCCTGATCATATCTGAAACACACACATACAAATGCATTATGTTCATTGTCTGTAATCAAGGCAAGATAAGAGTAGACTTAGAACTGAGCTCAGAATAAGATATAAGAGGCTTCTTAAATTTTATATTTGTTAAAGGAGCAGTCAGTCATTTTTCCTCATTCCTGCATGCTACATATCACTCCATTGATCAGGATTGTTTGGGATTGTGCTGTTATTTTGGTGCCATCAGCCAATCTGTGTTGTCAAGATATCAGGCTTTCAGGCAGCTCCTGAGTGATTAGCCACATTTGTTGCAACTGAGAAATGAACAGGCTCACATTAAATTGGTCAATTTTTTTTTTCTTTTTTTTCCCTAAAACACTATCATTTCAGTAATTCTGCCCAAGTGCATTTTTTCCCCCACAGCATTTTAATCTTGAAATATTATTTTGAAAAAGTATTATTGTATTTAACATTTTCCAACTTTACTTTGAAGTCATGTAAGCGACAATGTTAAGAAATACGGCTTTAATTTTAATTAGTAGCATCTCTGATTTCAGGCAAAATTACTATAATTAGTATGATGGATTTCCTTAATGTGGTTGAAAATTACTTTTATCATAGAAAAAGATTTTGTTCATATCACACAACTCTAAGTAATTTAATCAGAGCTGCTAGAAAGTCAACACATAATGATTTAAATAAAGCACAGCTTAACAAGACAGTCTGTTGTGTTTTAGCCCAGTTCATTTAAAGGGACAGTTCAACAAAATGAAAATTTTGTCATCATTTACTCACCCTCAAGTTGTTCCAAAACATTCCAAAAAAAAAAAAAAAAAAAAAATTCTCAAAGTCAATGTCAACTTCAACTGTTTGATTACCCATATTTTTCAAAATATTTTATTTTGTGTTCAGCAGAAGAAAGAAATTCATATAGGTTTGGAACAACTTCAGGTGATGATGACAGAATTTTCATTTTTGGGTGAACTATCCCTTTAATAATTAATTTAATCGTAGGGGCTTGCAGGTTCCCAGCAATTCACAATTTAGACTTTTTTTTTTTTTTTTTTTTTTNTTTTTTCCAATTTCAGACATTTTTATTTGCAAGCAATTCACAAAGAACTGTTTGCACCCTTTTCAAGCGTTGCCCTCTTGTGCATCTCGGTGGAAGAATGTAATAAAAAATTTTCTTTCTATTGTTTTTTTTTACAGCTATACTGTACAAAGTATGTTATTCAAACATTTTACGTTATTAATTTAGGTCATGTTTGGACATGTAAAGTCCTATCTCATACAGGAAAGTTGGCAACATTCAGGGAGGAATCTGTTCCAGTCAAGCAAGTACCACTGAGACTCTTGAGAAGGTTAACAAACAGCTTTATCCAGGTATTATAGAACTGCTTGATATTGGCCAGCACAACATAAATAAAAATATAGATTGCACAATGTCTCATGTTACCTTCTATGAGAACATTGAGTGATGAGAGGTTAGCAATAAGTGTATTTCCTAACATGGAGCTGTCAAGTGTCTCTTGATCCACCCGCTCTCCCAATGACTGCACTTCTTCCTCCTGACAAAATAAAACAAAAAACACCTCAGTTTCACCAGGAAGAACATGAGAAAGCACCTGTTTACCCTAATGAAAACAATGAAGGAAAGAGGAGGAGATGGATAGAATGAACAAAAAGGATGTAAACTTGTCAGAATTTAAGCAAATAAAGAAATCTATTCAGAATTTTTTTGTTGTCTTTCCTCGTGTTTTAAATGGCATTGCCATAGAAACAAATAATTTCCTTCTTGAACACCTCAGCTTGTCATCTTGCAATTACAGTAATTACAGCATGATGTGAACACAGAACAAAAAGAATGTAAAATGTGGAGTAAGACAAAGATTGCGCAAGGTTGCTGAAATTCGAAAAACAAAACAAAACAGAAATATTATATTCATAAGAAATTTGGTCACAAGGTGACAGATTGAATATAAAGATGCATGTAAAGGTGAAGGATGTAATTAAGCAACTTTACCCAAATGGGCAGTACTGGTGCATTGATAAAAATCATGCTGTTCTGTACTGATTGGCATGATTATGGATTGATTTTCTATTGTGGTGCTGCAAAATCAGGATTAGACTGACATGTGATCAATCCTGAGTTGCCATGTCACTAAAGCCATTCTTTTATCAGCACAGTCCTAAATACTGATAGCCAAAATTTGTTATGATTCGTTATGATGGACATGCCACCTATAAAATTACTCACCATCCTCAGAACCATTCAGTCCAATGGTGGACAAACACTAATTTTCTGGAAGTTGAAATACTGTCTCCTATGCCAGCTTCATATGCAGAGACTAAGTAAGAGTAAAGTTAGTTTGTGAATTTGTGATACTATCAAAACTGTGGCACTATCAAAACCATAATTGCTCTGTTTATTCGAACATCCCAACTAGAGACCTGTACCAAAAAATTTAGTTTTGGTTTAGGTTAGCCAAACCTGGATTTTCAGTACCACAAACGTGGAAAGGATTTTACCAATATCCATCTCCAGAGTATCACCACTGCATGGCTAACCTGTATGTAGTGCCTGTCCTTGTGCCTTTGTCTTGTATGTGGACTTTTAGTTTATATTTTTGCTCACATGACACACTTCACCTTTAAGCAATATTTAAATACATGAAATCAGTAAGGACTGGAATGAGTGACACCTCTCCTGCGAGCTGTTCCATGTCAGTAAGCAGTTTTTGTGTTTCTTCCTCCAGGTGCCCCGTATCTGCTCTCATCACTGCATACTTATTTCTCCAACCTAAAAACTGAGCCTGTTATAACACAGTGACAGCAACATACATTCGTTTAAACACCACATCCTCTGGGCATACGTTTCTCTAAGCAATGTGCAGTTTGAGTGTTGTTACCTGTAGCCTGTGTGCAGTGTAGTTGTAATACTTTAATCTGTCATTGGCAGCAGCTCCTGTAGAAATGTTCAGCACGCTATTCCTCACTTGGTCCAGAGTTTTATTGGACTGACGAATATCTCCGATCAGATTCCAAATACATGCATCACAGTCTGGGAGGTGGTAAGAGTTATAATTCATATTGGGTTATCATATTTTTTTCAGATTCTCTCTTTTTTTTAAAGATTTTCTGAACAATTGTCAGTTTTTAATTTTATCTAGATTTTTACTTGCTTTAAAGAAAATCTGAATTTGTGTAAGTTTTGGGGCCCCACACTGGGCTCGCTGGCCAAGTCAAAAGAGGCCATTCCTAAGTCTATGATGTTTTGGTCACTCTGGAAAATAATCATGTTTTTCAAATACTGTATATATATATATATATATATATATATATATATATTTATACAGTATTTGTTTTCTCTTATGTCTTTTATGTCATTGAACTCACTGATATTACACTCGCTGATTTGCGAGGCCTCGGGAAGACACTCTCCTGTGTGCATGTCACAATTCTCCTCTGGACAATCACATTCTGAGGAAGACAAACACAAACACAGTACACATTTAGTCAATTATACACAAAAGAGCACACATCCTAAGAAACTACATAACCCTGATCACAAACAAAAGTCCTTTTCTTACTTAAAACAGTTAAAGCTGTGATGAAATGGATAGCGACAGATCTTCCATATTATGAAGTAAGGTTTCTTAACCCCGGGTAAAAAGTGGTGCTAACCCCCATTCTAAATTACAACTGTGAAATGTTCCTTTACTCAAGGTTAAAGGTGCGGTTAGTTAAGTAGAATTTGAAAAACACTGTTTGGAAGTTAGTCGGGCCCAGATTCGTTTTTTCAACGAATCTGGTCGGGCTGACAGCAACAACAAACATGCAACCAACCAGCATTAGAGGGCATAGCTATAACGGTCGAGGAGACAGAATGAGCAAGAGGGAGATTTGAAAGAAAAAAAACTGCAGAAAGAGAGATGATGAGACAATACAAAAGAGCTCAAAAAAATATCACTGGAATGAAGGGTTATGACTGGGCAAGATCTTTAGGACCCGCGTTAATATTAGAAAAGCTTTCCAGCGCTGGAGAGAGCTAAGCGGGAATGCCTGAAAACAGATGCGGAGGCTGCTTTAATTCTGCTTCACATGTGAGTAAATCTGGGTTGATTGTCTGGAGCTGCTGTGCTGTTGGCACTAACAACGAACTCTTGTGTACTGTACGTTCATTTATTTATTTTGTGCTTCCTTGTCGTTCGTTCATCATCTGCGCTTTAATTTTCGTGAAGCATTTTGTTGCGCATCAGCTGTGATAAACAGATATCCACTCGCATTGCGTGTGTAACAGTGGCCAGATAGTGAGAGGTGTGCAGGTAACCACTGCACACTGACGACCGCTAGAGAATGCGGTGTTTAGCGTCATTGTTAGTGCACTCGCCACGCATGCCAACAGCGACTGGGCCAGGGTTTGCGACCGAATCGGAGCAGGGTGGTTAGGATTGGAGAGTGAGTTTTGGAGGCAAAGCAATGAAGAGAGGGGTGGGTTTGTTTGGGTCGATTTCAAATATCAACAGTATCCAACAGCGTTTCAAAATCTACTTTACCCTAACCTAAAGTATACTATACAATTGGGTCAGCATGTTACAAATTGATTTACACTCTTAATTCAAGGAAAGAGACACAAACTAAAACATTATGGCTTGGTTTCACAGAGAGGGCTTAGATTAAGTCAGGATTAGACCTTAGTTCAATTAGTGCATTTAAGTAGCTTTTATAAATGTGCCTTAAAAACATTACTGGTGTGCATCTTGAGACAAAACAATGGCACTGACATATTTTAAGATATGTCAGTGCAAGTTGTTTTGGTTAAAACAGCTCAAACATGCATTTTAGTCTGGGACTAGGTTTATGCCTTGTCTGTGAAACTGGGGGTATGTACATTTTTGTAGACACACCAGTGGTCACTAATACACTCTAAGCAGCTGAGGTTAAACTGGAACATTTTCCCAAAAGACAATTATTACTGAAAAGCCATTCAGAGACTGTATTTACTAGAAATACACTTCAGCAAAGATTCTCTAATTTCTCTCTCACACTTTGACACACTGTTTCAACACACCGACACAAACTAAAAAATTCCATGACCACTTGGGCTGGTATGTTAAGACGGAGGTGATGATGTCATAGGAAATAATGTAAATCCCCGTTCTTGTGTGCAGGTGGCCAAGTGGCTGTGTGGGTGTGCAGATCCCTTAACAAAATCATGACTGACGGGTTGTGAGAACAGCTGTTCAACTGTTCTGCTCATGACAGGGGCCATAGATACTGACATTTTGCATTCTCCCACCAGATTCACAGGCCAGATGGAAGAGGTTTTGCAGTCAAGGGGAAAACAGCCATGACAGTACTGTTTAAATTAATTAAAACTGTTGCTAAGTGAAGATTTTATTACTGATTTTTGGCTGTTGGCTACTTTCATTATAGGGGTTTTGGTATGGTTCTTTTGAAGTCAGAGTTTGGTTTGATGAGTCTTTTTAAACCATGAAATATGGCTTTTAAAATAAGCATGTACCTTAGTGTCAGCCAAATATATGTAATTTATATAGAATAACAACAATCTTATATATAGAATAGAATAGAATATCAACAATCTTGTTCATATTGTATTGATAATGTGATGCATGCTAGTAATGGAACAGAATATTTGATACACTTCTTTCAGTATGCACTGCCCTATATGAAAGAATTTTTGCAAGAATAGGCACTGAAATTGGCTGAACCTTATCTAGTCGTGAATAAAGGCATATGCAGTGAAACAGACTCACTCTTGCAGCCGGATGGGCTGTAATCCCAGAATCCTGGCAGGCAGCGCTCACAATACCGGCCTCCAGCCCCTGAGTGGCACTGGCAGCTGTGTGTAAGAGGATGGCAGGTGGCACGCAGGGCAGCAGAGGCACATTCACACCGACGGCAACCCATACAGCTGCTAAATCCGGAATAACCCTCCTACACATAAAAAATTAGAAGATTCTCAAGATTCACATGCTCAGTGTGCATGTGTGTGCATTTAAGAACTAAAACATGACAAACTGGGGCCCAGGACAGGAAGCAGACAGACTGGCTAAACCGACCGTCTGCTAGCCGCCTCACGTCACAGAACTCAGATAATTCCCAACACATAGAAACTCTTTCACCTAGATATTATCACATAGAGACTGTGTCTGTACCTCGAACTAGTAAATACAAAAAACTTCCGAAACCTTTTAAGGGAAAAAATTTAATTGATGTTCAAAAAATGAAAATCACAGATAAATCAGATAAACAAATGATAAAGCTTGGGTTACTGAATATTAGATCTATTTCTTCAAAAGCACTTATTGTAAATGAAATTATCACAGACAATAAACTAGACTTGCTGTGTCTGACAGAAACCTGGCTAAAACCAGACGATTACATTACTTTAAATGAGTCTAGTCCTCAAGGTTATGACTATCGACACAATCCTCGACAGAAAGGCAAAGGGGGAGGTGTCGCTGCACTGAAAAAAATGATTCTGACCCCTTGTAAATGTTACATGTTTTTATCTGGTTAATTTCACTGATTTTAATGTGTTATTTAATCCTACTTATTTTGTATTACTAATTTTCAAATTCACTGCCCTTGTTTAAAACAAGTTAATTTCATTCAATTAAAAGTAATTAGAAAAAAATACGTTTCATTTAATTTCCATATACTGTCCGGTCTGCGCATGTGCAGACACATTTTTTTCTGAAGGCGCCAAGGCTTGATTGAACAACGTTTGAATGCTGCATCCAGCTCTGCATTTTCGGTAAGTAAGCAATATATAATCATTGGTGTGTTATATTTGTTACTTAAACAGGGTTCTGTTTACACTTTAAAACATTTTATAGAAAAAATATGTGTTTAGCTAATGCTAAGTTTGTGTGTTTTTATATAAATTACATTAGCTAAGGTTTCAGCGACTAGCTTAACCACGTGAGTTGTGTAAGGTTAGTAAGTTAACTTAGCTTAAGTGTTAAATGCTTGGTGAATTCAGTGTTTGTCTTGACTTATTTATTAGTTTGTGGAAGCCGAATAAAAGCAAAACAGTTTTACAAACGTTAACGTTAATTGTAGCTGCACCTTCCTTGCTGTCTAGGCTTGTACTGCCAAGCCTAACATTACATTAACGTTATTCCTGACTGGCTTTAAAGCATGTTTTCTAATCTTGTCAATGTGTTAACATTAAGACAAAATACACCTGTGAAATCATGTTGGTAAAAGGTGGTTAATGTGCACTGACGGCAAGAATTTATGTTTCTACATAATCATAATGGCAGGCCTAGGTAACGTTGGGTGCCTGAATTTACCGTTTCTTTAAAAGTTTGTATTTTTTTCACACCCGTAGACCCGCCCCTGCTCTGCCGCTGACTGGCTCCGACCGACCGTGACATTTTTCAAGGCCTGTCACTCCACTTGCGCAAACCTAATCAACGAATGCAACGAACACTAGCCAATCAGAGGCAGGTCTTCGCGGAATGCGGGTAGGAAAATAAACAAGCTTCTCTTTCGTGGTACCGGCATGGGTAGCATTCCTCGTGGACGGTATCCGACTCGCCTTATCGGAGCTTAAAACGTAAAGGTGGGGCTGAAAGTACATGTAGTAGAAGCATGCAAATGTTTCATAACTAAATAGCAGGAGATTTGCAGATGACACGAGAGGACCAGCTAGTACGACCACAGCCGATAGTCCAGTGAAAGACCAGTTAACCTGAAGTGGTAGGCAGAAGACGACAGGGAAAAGAATGTGGGTTTAGCTAGCAGGTTGATGTTGTTCAACTTTGTTTCTGCTCTAAACACAAAGACCAATTATGATGGCACTGCATTTATTGCTCCCAATTTCAAACTAATACTTTTAGTATAGAAGTGGAACATGAAAAATACTAATAGAGTTAGTGATATGGCATGAAGACAGAAAAAATAATGAATTAATTTTAATTAAATTAACAAATTAATTAAATTTACAAAACTAAGAGCTGGCAGGGGTCTTGACTTGTTGACTCAGTTATAATATCTCACAATGTACTTAGTAGTTGTAGGCTTGTGGACTGCATTGTGAAGAGATTTTTCTGTTTCTGATTTCACAAACAGTTTATAAAAAATCGCCATATAATATGATCTGACACAATGTAAATAACCTTACACAATTATTTATTCTAAAACATTGTACAGGTGTTTATATTTCATGCATTGTTGTACAAACAATGGTAGTTAATTTAAGAAACCAAATCTGTTTTGTACTTAATTCACACAATTTCCAGAAACTTCAATATACACCTCTTGTTTCATATAATTTCCTGTCTGTATGCTTAGAGCATCTAAAGCTTTGAAAGCATTATTTTCTGATGTAATTTCTATCGCCCTACACATTCAGACCTGATATTTTATGAAAATTAGGTCACAATACACTAACATTCTTTAGCTAAAGAAGGCAGTCCATTTACAGAATGTATAATTAAGTCATTGTGTATATATTTTTGAGGTTACCACAGGTTTGAAATATTCTACAGTTTCAAGACATTTTTTATTATTTATTGTATTTTAATAGTTGTAATCCTTTTACACAGGCTACAAGTGACATCAATCTTAAAAGGGCAGCAGTCCTCAAGGCACTTTGCATCTACCTTGGTGAGGATGATGGACATCTCATTCGGGAGTATAAGGCAAGTCATTGTAATTGCATTTATCAGTCAGATGTACTGTCTTGTATTATAAAATGTTTTAAGATCCTAATGTCACTAACCCACTAGTTAGAAGAAAATGAATTTAAAGGGGCACTCAACAAAAACAAACCCGATGCATAACAAAATCAGTGTGTTGACACCAAAACTATGGCAGCTGTAGTCCTATCACAGTCTACATGCTGTTGTGTTTTGGGGTCTAGAGCTATTATAGTGTGGAAGCCTGCTGTTTATATAAATCAACTAATGCAAATCTTGAAAAATGCTCTAGCCACTAAAGCATGTCACTACAGAGAACCTGTTTTTTGGTCCACAGTAGTCAATTGTCGAGTTCAAGCGCATAGGTTTAGTTACCTATGATCACGCGTTTGATCTCGACAATCGACTACTGTGGACTTCGACCGAAAACAGGAAATAAATACAGGTATGTGCGCTGGCTGAATTAACATCACTTTTATTCATATCTTTCACATCTGCTGCAGTCAGATTCACCCGTGTTCACTCTAAAGGAATCACTCACATGGCTGGGCATTTGTAATGACACATCAAGGATGTTAAGAGGCTAAAAGCAGGTTTAAAACTTGCCCCATTGAAGTAAACAGGGTGCAAATTTTAAAAAGAGGATAACACTGTGTAGGCAACACCGATTTCTGTCGTTGTTCTCTGTACTGACAGCACTCCAAATTTACAAAAAAATGAGCTCAATATTAAAATTGACCGGAGTTCTCCTTTAACATTACCACTGACCATTTTCCAAAGCATCAATTTTAGAAAATTAATTTTAACCATATAAGTAGCCATAAGGTTGAGAATATTTGTATAAAAATCAACAATTTGCTGCACAGTTTTCAAAGCAGGTACCATTTTCTAAACACACCCTGGTGCATTCAAGAACTCTGACATCCAATAATTATTAACAGACTCTGACAAACTTTATGTTGAGGAAATGAAATCCTGCAGAGTAAAACAACATGGATGTTGTCACAGGATGATGTACATTTGTCTGTGTCTGGACTGGAGATTTTGAGTAATTGGCTAAAACATTTTAAACCATCAGTTTGGTTCTTGAAACAATAAGGCAGGCTTTATTCATTATTTTTCTTATTGTTCAATTAAAAGACCAAAACCAACAATGTGTTAGTCCATCTCTCAATCCATTCTGACTTCTGTGTCTCTGCTCCATTTGCAGAAAAGTTTGCATATTTTTCACAATGCCATAAAAACAAAAATCTGTGGTTTGTTAATTCACATGAACCTTTATTTAACTGACAAAAATATTTTCAATAGTTTTACTGACCAGTGTAATTATATATTGTAAATATAAAGA
>RJVU01054446.1:513035-563453 GCA_003731715.1 Anabarilius grahami
TTGACTTGACTTGACTTGACTTAAGTATATTTGCATTTTAAGAAATAGAGATTGAATATGAAGTTTCTGGGCCAATACAAAAATAATCAACCACTTTTTAAGGCAGATACAGATAACCAGTAATTTCACTTTTGCGCTTTAACCCTTTCAACTGGCAGTGTTAGCTAATTAAGCAAAAAAACAGACACTTGACCAGAACATCACACATAACAACTGTAGACCTTGAATTAATATTTGAGTTAAATGAATATATGGATATATATAAGGTGACGACTCATATTTCCTTGAATGTGTCGTGAATGTCCTTACCTCACACCTGTCACATAGGTGACCTGTGACCCCGGGCTTACAGTGACACACACCTGTCCTGTCATCACATGATGCAGTACCACACTTATCACACTGACACTCTGAAACACAGAGAAAGAGGGAGAAAGAGAGAGAAAGAGAGAGAGACTCATCATAACAACCCTCTAAACAAGGAAAATTGTAATGCAGATGAAACATTCTTGTAACATAGGAAACATTATTAAGAACAATCTAATTGACAATATTGTATAAACCATTGATGTTAGTTTGGACGTGACTATCTATGTCCGATGGCTAGAGAGGTTCTAACAGAAACCTTAAATTACATTAAGAATTGCTAGAACTACAATCTCCACAATACTCCATATACTGTATGATGACCAGACATCCCCATTTACATAGGACAGTACTGGTTTGACAGGGTCTTTCAGCAATTCAGCTTGCAATGCATATGGTTATCAAAAGCATTATATGCTTGCTGCTGCACCTTGTTGCACTTAGTGCACTGCATGAACTAAGATGACAAAACAGATACACTGAGAAAAAAAAAATAATTAGGGTTAAAAAAAAAAAGGCAGCTGTGGTTACCAGAACTTTACCCTAAAAAATACAGTAGCAACATTTAAGTTTTTCATTTACTGAAATAATATTAACTTACCAATTTAATAAAATCTGTTTTTAACTTTATAATAAACTGAAAACACGGAATTCTGGAAAGTTTACAGTTTACAGTTTTTACAGTACAACTGTCAGTTTACAGTTTTTTTTTTTACTGTAAATTGACATTCTTTTAAAATTACCAATAACTGTACATTTAACAGTATTTTACTGTAAAATTACATTAAATATCCCATTAGATCTATTACAGTTTTTCACTGTATATAGTAAGGGAATTTACCATTTAACCAATTAACAGGTTTTGCTAAAGCATTTTGACAGTCTTTTGCCTTTAAAATTAAGATAATTTTTTATAGTGTAGTTTATTATTCATGAGAAATGCTCAAACAAAAATGTATTACTAGCATCTGAAAGATGTTGCAGGAGCTTTGGCTGGATGCGGTGCAGTTCCATTAGTAGGCCTACATAAGAAAACTTTAAAGCTTTTGTTTGATAAAGGACAAGACAAACTGCTGAGACAAACTGCTGAGCCATTCCCTTAACGAATGGCTGGAAAATAATTTGGACCTACTCTTTAAAGTCTCCTTGAAGATAAGAGGATAAGCTTGATAAGAGCAGTTTTCAATGTTTTCACATATTGAAACATGCAGTCAGGGTGGAACATATCAAAGAGCTTGTCTTTTTAAAAAAATTTTTTTTTTTTTAGTCACAGCCTGGTATAGCTACACATAGTTAATGCTAACTATCCCAGCTGGACTTGAATGCTAAGATTATAGGTTCTAAGTTTACTTTATTAACATTTAGCAGTTATACATGCGTACATAGAAACTAAATATAATACAATCTAACTGCTGAGTAATTTTGACTCCGCCACCATATGTCAAGTAATGGGAGTAATCAAATACATTTTGCCATAAAGTTTATAATTGCAGAAATTGAGATATGTATTTGGTCTCTTGTCTACATATTACCAGATAACTTTTCACATGGTCAGCAATATATTTTACCATTGCTGGCACCTACCCCGACAGTCCTTAGCACTGATGGCATCACCATAGAAACCTGGAGCACATCTTTCACAGTTGTCACCAGTGGTGTTAGCCCAGCAGTTCAGGCACTGGCCCGTCACATTATTGCACTCATTGAAGATAAGGTTCGGGTCTGAGTTGCCATTACAATCACACTTTTTGCAGGAATTGCCCACCTCCATGGGATTGCCATAATAACCAGGAGCACATCTTGGTGGTAAGAGAAGGAAAATGTAATTAGGTAGTAAAATACAAAAATCTAACTTAAAAACCGTATATCATGCCATTTGTGGGGTAAAGAACCAACCTCTCGCAGTAGTGTCCAGCATATCCCTCCTGGCACACACATCTCAAAAAATTACTCCTCTTATCACAGTGAGCTGCAAAGCTGAGAAGAAAGAAAAGAAAAAAAAACAACAAAAAAAAACAAGACTCACCCTAGAGGACACTATTACAGGATTTCCACACCTTTTGAACAACTCAGTACTCACAAAGAGCAATATCAGTAAATTCATTATTGAAAATTCCATGGGCCTCATTTATCAATCTAACATAGCAACAAGAGCAGATCTGAGCACAGAAATCATCTTAGGACAGGGTTCACATGTGATTCATGAAACATTCCTATGCTGCCAATCCCATTGTACGAATGATCGTCCGTTGATAAAACAATCGTCATTTAAATATCACACCTCTAAAAATTCATGGTTTAGAAGCCTCGCCCCAAGAGTTTACGACATAGAGAAACGTGATTCGGCCAAGAAGAGGAAGTAATCTCATGAAAGAGAAATTGATCTTACTCCAAAAACAACTCATAATTTAACTCGTAATTGCAAACAATTACATTAATTTTATATGTATATTAAATACTGGTAAATAAAACTAAACATTTACAAACATAAACCCTAGTTTAGGCTATTTTCCCCTCACTCCACAACAAATCCTTTAAATTTAATGGTATTGAGACAACAGTGTTCTCTTGGCACTCGTGCACACTGTCTTCACATGGACGAGTGCTTCAATCTCCGCAACACTGTTGCGGACACTATCCGTTCCAGTGAAATCACAAAACAAAATGCACACAAATGTGTCCCTGCTTTTGATATGCAATCACTGATGAACACCTTTTAATTAGGAAAAAATTTAAAATAAACTATACGAGGGGGGTTAGAATTCAGAACCTCTGGCACACTTAACAAAAATTCTACCACCAGGGGAGTTTAATATGTGGAGAATACATCACATGGACTAACCTCCCGGGAAGTACCACATGTGGAAAGAAGCCCCTGCGGTAGGTCCTAACTAAGAAGTGAGGAACTAATACAAATGCAGCGACTAGTAGCAAACCCTGTTGAAAAAAACAGCATATCCTGGTTAGGTATGTATAGGACCAGATTAAACCAGTTTATGACCAACTAAGGACCAGCATAAACCAGCTCAAACCAGCTGCCATGCTTCAAAACATACCTAACCAGCATATGCTGTTTTTTTTCAACAGGGGAGACAGAGCCCTGCCTTTTACCTTCATGGAAGCCGTATCATGGACAATACATCAAAATGGATTACCGTCAAGGAATCACTACATTTGGAGCACCTAGCTACAGTGTACAAGCTGACCTGAAATTCCTCCACCAAATTTGACTGCCGCAGACTGCTAATAGTAAGATACGTCCAGGGTTCGCCAATCTGGGGAACTCATATGCCAAGATGCTTTTAACTGGATAATAAGGACTCAAGTTATCTTAAAAATAAGAGCAAGAACAGTTTCTTCTTTTTTTTCTTTTGTCCATATGGCTGTTATGGTTTTTGTCTGCATGATTTAGGTGTAAATGTCTGAGCTCAAGTCTGGACTCACTTGTTAGACTCCAATGATAGCGGGCAGGCACATGGTCTACACATGAAGGTGCCATCAGGAAGAAACACAGGTAAAAATCCATCTACACAGTGCTCGCAGAAATCTCCAACAGTGTGATCTTGACATTCCTGAAACCCAGGAATCAGAAAATAAGTGAGGTGCATTTTAATAATAAAAGGTCTAAATCCAAAGGCTGGTTACACTGCCAATGTTACAGAAATGTTAATCTCTATCAACACCATATGTGCACACCATAAGTTACCAGTTGTGTTTTTGTTAAAGCACTTACATTAATAAAATAATTAAAAATGTTTATAATTTAAAGAGTTTTAAAATTAATACTTACAATGCATATCCCAGTGATATCCTCACAGCTTTCAGCATGGCCTTTACAGTTACAGGGGAGACAGGTTTCCTGTTCACTCAGGAAGAATCCTCGAGCACATACCTGCAATGAAGTCATGGCCAAACATGAACTATCATTAGTCATGATATGAGGGTGTTGCTTCGACTACAGTCACTTCATGTTTGAGGTATTTATTTTTATTAAACCTTACATATTTAAACTTTTTTTCTATTTTGTTATATGACATGTCAGGGCTGTATGGTGGGACATTTGGCTGTCACACGTGGTACGAAAAAAAGGTCTGTGCAATGAGTAAATTTACCACAGTAGCACGCATGCAATACAGTTCTCTTTCAAACAATCGCTCGGTATTTCACTATGGGAAACTATGTGACCGATCCTGGAAGCACCAATAACATGTTCCAACGAACATGCGCTGAAATGGTCGCACATGGAAAAAACATGAGATTTTCTCCATTCATTTTAACCAATAAAAAAATTGATTGCAACTTTCAGACATGACTTTCTTCTTCCGTTAATACTTCATTTAAGGCGGTTTCTATGGCGTTGTTAAAATAACAAATGTCGAGAGTGTATCAAATGCACGAGCAGGAATCTCTCAGCTCACAGGCGGATTCCCTTCTCACACAAAACTGGACGCGCGCGCTCTCTCTCGCTCAGATATTACATGTGCGTGCTCAAACTTTGTCCTCCTGCATGTGCACTAGAATCTAGAATTGTCCTCTCTCCAGGATTTAATGTTGCCAGAAGTGCAACATAATAGTGTGAGCACCCATCGGCAGAAACATTAATCGGCGCATATGCCAAGTTTACCAGTGAATGTAAATCAATATTTACATAGCATAATAGTAGTAAATTTATCTGTCTCACACATGTCCCGCAAAATCACATCTACTATCCAGCAACAGATCAATAGCCAGGTGGTCACCCTAATCACGACAGTGATGCGGGAGTCCCGCCTCTCTAAATATATACCGCTGCCGGTGGTCCCTACTTTATTCTCGTTCTCTTCCCCTTGAAGATCCTTTTGGGAAGCTGTCCTCAGCAGACCCTTGCAGGGATTGTTCGCTAAACAGTTCACTTGACGAGCCGTTTTAGGTACGTCACATTTTCAACTGTTAAGGTTTATCTTGCCGCAATTTCTGCATGTCATGTGGGGATTGACAGAAATACTACAGGTCAACACCTGCTTGTATGCAGGTTTATGAGAGGTGCACGGTGTCTGGGAGTTAGACACGCACAGGCCATGCTCACTAATCTCGAATGCTACCCACACTGCTTTCTTTTCCCATTAAGGGTATTAGAGCATAGATTGCGAGTCGCAGCCGCGAATAAAGCGGATCCAAGTTTTTCCACGCCACCCACGGAGAAAGACAAGGCTGCTCAGTGGACCCAGTATAGCTGGGGAGAGTTAATGGATGAAATCTCTCCCGAACTTCCCCCTCTCTTTGAATCAAACCCCTTGGCAGGGGATAAAGAGGAGGATGAAGATGATGAGACAATTGCTTGTCTTTGGAGATTTGGAAGAAGATGAAGAGGATGCAATTCTCCCTCCTAATCTCTCTTCCAGGCCTAGCAGTGTGACAGGTGAGTCTCCCTCCCCCATACAGGGAGACTTAGACCTAATTGAAATGTGTAGAAGAGCAGCTGCTAAACTCTCTCTATCAACTAGCCATCACAACAGGAAGGCCAGGGCACAGAGAGAGATTTATATGATGGGAAGAGGCTGCCATCGCGTACTGGCCCATGAGAGGTTAAACTTGAGTGTTACGGGTTTGCCTGTGAGGGTGATTGAGCAATGGTGCGCTAAAAGACACATCGTCCCTTTTCTCTGTTCTGTCATGGATATGTGATGTTTTCTGCAGGAACTTTTGGATAAGGGCAGAGCATTATCAACTGTTAAGGTTTATCTTGCCGCAATTTCTGCATGTCATGTGGTGATTGACAGAAATACTACAGGTCAACACCTGCTTGTATGCAGGTTTATGAGTGGTGCACAGTGTTTGCACAGAGTTTCAAAGCCACTGATTCTGCCGTGGGATTTGTCTGTGGTCCTTAAGGCTCTATCTCAGTCTCCTTTTGAGCCTATAGAGAGCTGAATTGAATTAAAGCTCCTTTTGCTAAAGGCTGCTTTATTATTGGCTCTTTCGACCGTGATTAGTGAGCTTCACGCTTTATTGGTTCATAACTCTTAATGCAGTTCGCAATGGATTACTTAAGAATAACTTAAAACTAATCCAGCGTTTGTGCCCAAAGTCAGCTCTCGCCTGTAAACAGATGGATTTACTGGCTTTCCATT
The DNA here is from genome assembly GCA_003731715.1 of Anabarilius grahami. Classification (NCBI taxonomy): domain Eukaryota; kingdom Metazoa; phylum Chordata; class Actinopteri; order Cypriniformes; family Xenocyprididae; genus Anabarilius; species Anabarilius grahami. The sequence goes on from RJVU01054446.1 coordinate 519,512, forward strand.
CGCAGGCCTCATTGCCTGTGCCTTGTCCATGCTTTGTGTCATTATAACGAATGCACTAAGGAACAGTAATTAGTTATTTGTTTCATGGGTTGATTCTCATTTCACGTCAGCGCCTGTCCCACTGGGTAGTGGAAGCTATTATAGTAGGTTATAATAGCATGGGGCTTATTCTACCAGAGGTATGGCCACCTCATGGGCACTATTTAAAGGCGTTTTAGTTCAAGACATTTTTGCAGCAGCAAGTTGGGCATCGCCTCATACATTTGTGCTGTTGTGCCATTGCTGGCTCATTCAATAAGTCTGTAAAAAAACAACAACACTCGTTCGTGAGGAGTTTTTGCTTTTTGTTCACATAAACACATACACAGTTATTCTTCATTCTCTACCTGTTTGTTTCTATGGCTACTGATTTAATTAGTATCTTTCATGTATCTTGGTTTTTTGATCTTCTGCTGGTTATTCTTGGATTTCTCAATTTTTGCCTGTGTCCCGTTGACCGTGTTTTATGTTTGGTATCAGTTTGCTTGACCTATTGTCTGCATGGATTATGATTCTGGATTACCCTAATAAACTACTGCATTTGGATCCTCAACCTTTGCGTCTCTGAGCAGTATGTGACAATTAGAGCCCCTATGACTGAGTTTAGGAAGTATTCGGAATAAGTAGGAAAGGTCATGTGAGAGTGCCTCTGTCATGCTAAGATTGACATGAAAATTAACATAAAGTTACTCAAAAAGATGCTCTGTGAGCAACATTTCCATAAACATATTTGATGTCTGATCCAAAAATAAGGTCACTGACCACAGAATATTTGTCAATACATCATAAGTTCATAAATAAAAGATACACAAATATGTTTGTTACTGTATTATTGCAGTTAATTTTAAAGAAATGTGAAAAAAAAAATCCATGCTTTGGACTAACTCATCTGTTAGTCAAATGTATTTGTTTTTCTCAAATTATATATGGTTTGGTTCAAGTTCAACCTTAAATTTTGATTTAATATCAAAAATATTTATACTCTAAAGACAAAAACATTCATACAAAGTGAAATGATTATTTCTTATAAAGACCATATCACTGAAAAAAAGTGTTTTGTTTTTACATGATTTAATCATGTACATCGGTTCCACACACGGGACTCTCGGGGCAAAGGACCGTGGGAAGCTAAGGCTTCCTGTTTTCATCATCATTTCTGCTTATGAGGAACAGTGGGATAAACCAAACCTCTTCTTTTAGTGTGTGTTTGTGTATATGAGATTTGAGAGTCGTAATTCATGATGTTTATGTTGTTATATTGTGGAAAATGTATTGTACTGTAAGATACAATACAATATTTTTAATTTTACTGACCTGAACAATATATTATATACTATTACAGTTTTCTTTTCTTTTCTTTTTTACAATCACTAGGACCACTTTCTCAGTAGTCACTTTTTCAAAACTCTTCACACAGTGAGCACAAAAGCAGTCTATGTGAGCTAAACTGTAGATTATTGTTGGATTATTATTTTTTTGCACAAAATGCCATCAATAATGACTACATCTTTCAAATGACATGAATTCTTTTCTCATTTGGACACGATCATCGCCAAAACTCTATATACAGGCCAATTTGCATGTTTACATACTTTTTTCAAAACTGAAGTTTAGAACCTAACATAATACAAAACTGAATAAAACAGCAATGTGCTACATGTCTATAGTATGAGTGACAATGACAAAGTGTGTTTGTTGTGTGACATCCTTTGCTTGTGTTATTTAATGAGTTGATCTGAGACATGTGTGAAGTGTTTTGGTAGTTTTAGTACATTTTGAATGTGAAATTTATTTGTGTGCCAAACTGTAAGTTGGCAAGGAGAACTGTGTAAAGAGTTTTGAAAAAGTTACCTAGGTATTGAGAAATGTGTCCTAGTAATTGTAAAAAACAAGCATCCTATAATACTACTGAATGGCCTGATAATGTTGGTACTGTAGTGTAGTGAGAACTGTTTATTTCAATAAGCTCCTACTGCAAGGCAGAACAAAGCTTACCTTCATACATCACACACTCTGACTGTTTCACTTCTGAACTGTCTGGTGTGCACAACGGACTTTAGCTATCTCTTTTCCAATAGACCCTTTTCACATGACGTCACACAGCTTCCGTTAGGACTCGATGCAGTGTATCCTCACTTCCGGCAGCATAGTGGAATACTAGCGCGACTCGAATGAAGTGCACTCAATAGTTTTACATATGCCACAAATGTGGTTAAAGGATGAATGTAGTCGCCTAATTTCATGTAAATTCAAGGTGAGGTATTTGGCAGCCGCAGATCTCAAACAAACTTACTGATCGGCGCGATTTGCTGCTTGAAGTCGGAGGAGTTGAATACGTACTGAAGCCATACATACTTTCTGCTGCCCGTACTAACGTGCAAACTTTGCTGTCTTTATTGCAGATGAAGCTGTTTATATATATTTGTGAAATAAACGCATGTTTTCAACATTTACGTGCAGGAAAGCTTAATACTTATTTCAGTGCCTACAGGCCTATGTAAAATGAAGATCAACATAAGCTTATTCTTTTTAAATATCAAAGTCTATTTTTCCACTTTTATTTCTATGACATACATAATAATACAAATTGTGTTTAATATAATACCATTTCTACATGAAGACTGTTAATGTAAAAACGGACTCATGTAATTAACTTACATGTCATTTTTACCATAGTAAAAAAAAAAACATCGTCATCATTTATCTCTTTATTGCAGAACAAAACTGTCGCATACAAAAATATACAGAGGATTTACAACAGTCATTGTTATAGCAGCATTAAATGAACGAAATCAAATTATTTCTCCAGGGATTAACTTTAAATGAACACATGATCCGTTTTGTATTTTCAATACACTTCTTACAAATTATACAGTCTTAATATATTGCACCAGTTCAGTTTAAACTGGTATGATGTAAAATTATCTAAAATCTTCACACCATTAATTCTTCTGAGTATTATATGTGGATGTGCTACTTTCAGGTGTCCATTACTCGTGAATAAATCTCATAAGAACAATATCCATTATCATAGCCTACCAATTTCTAAAAATAAAGATTTGTTTTTAAAGACAATATTCTTGTTATTCCAAATAGGCTAACAGATTTGTGTGGACACACAATCGTTGTGATAAAACTCAATTCAATGACAACATTGCTAAAGTTTCTGCTCGTGGAAACCCTAAGCAAGGCAGTTACAGGAAGGAAATAATAAATATCATTACCAGAAGAACCCGACTGTGTAAATCCTTGACATAAACAGTTCGCATTTAAAGTTATTAAAGCATTTTCCCGAGAAGTCGCCTGCGCGAAGGTAAGACGGAACAACTGATACACTGCTTTGCGGATAGGCGGAAGTTAACTGACGTCATTGTGAAAAGGGTCTATTCACGTGGTTCTGGTGACGCGCGAAATTCCGGTGGAGGGCAAGCAGTGAAAATTGGAATGGAAGAGATGGGGAAAAGTCCTTTCTGTGCTGGTTTAGAAAGGTATAAACAGAAAAAATCACAACATAAGTTGGACGTGATCCTTATGTTAAGAAGAGGAGCGACTTTTCTACTGAATTGAAAGACTTGATTTCCATCGAGGAGGTAGATAGAGGACGTAAAGCTGCCGTCTCGCCTTGTTCAGTTCTAGTTTGATTTGTTTATTTCGCGCTGCCTTTCTGCTAGTGATGTTAAGGGCAGTATTTTAATTTTCTGTCATGATTGTGGAAAATGTCGCCATTGTAGGTCATTTATGCTGAATCAAGAATTGTAATAGGAACTCACGATATCGTTCGGGGGAAAAAAACATACGCAATTTTCGCCTTGGTTGAGGAGGTGAGGGAAGACGACTTTTAGCAAATGTAATAATGTCACTAAATAAACCCACTGCCTTTCACTCAAAATAATCACATTAGCTGAGTTTTGTATTTGGTTTTTGTGTAATAATTAACACCTCCGATTCTCCTTCCTGGCCATATGGGGAAAGTGAATTACAAAAACAACATTAAAACTAGTTACATTTACACGCTTCCAACAAAGAAATGTATCGACTTCTGTCAGCTTGTTATACATTTATTTTATTTGGACATTTTCTACCATACGACGGCTGAAGCAGCAGCGCGTGACACTGTTCTCATGGTAACCAGATCAACATTGTGAACGGAACTACAAAACTGAAGTGAAAACACCAAATTATCATTCAATAGGATAAAATATCTTCTCCCTGCAAACGATAGCATGAAGAATGTGAATATTTAACCAAGTCAAAAACAAAAGGTAAGCAGGTAGCCTATCCATATTCATGTCAGTATCAGCAGACGCAAAACACTATAAAAGGCGAACTTTTAAAGTTAAAATATGAAATAAGTTATAAAAAACGGTATAAGTTATGTAAACGATAAAAACACTTTCTGGGTTCTCGATTTTAACGATTTGAGCAACCATAAACAACGCAAAACATACGATTTTTGAGTTTTTGATAGGATTCCTATAAAGAAACATCGATCCCTGCCCTCCAGACTCATGCTGCGTTCCAGGCAGGTTTTTGAGCCCGTAAATCACGACTTCAAATCACGACTCACGACTTTGTAGCGTTCCAGGAAAATCACGCCAAACTGCGTAAAAGTGTAAACAAACCAACATGGCGGACCGTACGGGGCTTATGCTCATTAACAATTATTATATCGCTAAAGGTGCTTACTCCTTGCTTATTTGAGGGAAACAGGTGGAAAATGACGCATAAGGCAAGAGAAGCTGTAATACCTTTTATTTTACCGTGCACTTGCATAAACACTGCATCCGTAGGGGCTGCCATTGTTGTTTCGCGGGCTGTGTGACGTCAGAACTCGTAACTGGGAGTACATCGATCTAGTACGAGTTCACGGGTGGGAAGTCACGGCTTTGACTGCTGTTCCATTGCACTTTCACGGTAGAAGGTTGGAAAAACACGGGTTACGGGTTGTCTGGAACGCGGCATCATTCTCGCTGCTGCTGTGACGTCATGTGCCAACAACCTATTGATCTTTTGAACAATAGATGGACTGACTCTCACCTTTTTCATACTTTTATAATTACACATATAGAGACAGAAAAATGTAACATTTTAAATGTTGAATTGGTGTTTTCTACACAGACCTTAATGACCAGACAAGTCCTTGGCGCATACCCCACAATACATTATTCTAGAACCAGCTAGATTTGCAACACACACCTTAACTAGACTGTTGTGCAAACACTCATCGATAAGCCAGTTGTCTATACTGCTGCCTATACTGTAACTCTACCTCCATGATTTCATCCTGCCAATCAGACTACAACCCCCACCTCAATGATCTCTCCCAATTCTGTCGTGGACCATGCTGGTCTAAATAAGCAGAAGGAGCAGCTTTAAAAAGTTTAAATTATATAAGTCTACAAAAACACTGACATGAATCATCATTCAGCTTATTTTTGTTGTATTAGGCCAGAGGAGAACAGCCCTCCGCCCCAACCATCCCTGAGTGAGCTTGTTTTCTCTCAAGGTTTTTTTTTTTTTTTTTTGTCGACTTTCTGGAGTTTTCGTTTTTTGCTACTGTTGCACTTTGGCTTGCTCAGTGGGTGCTTAAAAGACAATTAATATTCTGTTAATTGCACTTGAAACTATCGAATGAGAACAGAATAATTTAATTGATTGGAGCTGAATAATTACATCATCTTCTGCAGAGCTGCTTTATTGTTGAAAGTTGTTATTATAACTGAATTTATTGTTTTCTAATTGAAGAGTTTTTGCATAATTGATTCTGTTTGTTCCTGTTTATTATGGTAAAGCTGTTCTGAAGCAATTTGTATTGTATAAAGTACTTACTATTTACTTAAACATGAAATAAATGTAAACCAAAGTTGGCTTTAATCTAAAGTCTTGTTTGAAAGATATTTTGAGCTCTCAAATCACTCGCGCATGCAAAATGACTCAGGCCCGGTTTCACAGACATGGCTTAGCCAGGATTAGGCCTTAGTTCAATTAGGATTTTTAAGAAGCTTTTATAAACAAACACTAGAAAAAAAAAAAAACATCACTGGTGTGCATCTTGAGACAAATCAATGGCACTGACATATTTTAAGATATGTCAGTACAAGTTGCTTTCAGGCAATACAGCTCAAACATGCATTTTAGTCTAGGACTATCTTAAAGGGGTCATATAATGCCACTTTTAAGTCTCTGTAAAATAAGTCTATGGTGTCCACAGAGTGTGTATGTGAAGTTTCAGCTCAAAATACCCCACAAATCATTTTTTATAGCATGTTAAATTTGTTACTTTTTGAGGTTGAGCAAAAACTCTCCGTTTTTGTGTGTGTCCCTTTAAATGCAAATAAGATGCTTCTCTCAAGAAGAGGGCAGAGTTTCTCCTCAGATTACCTCAGACTCACTGAAAATGTCAGAAACTGTTTCAGTCTTTTATGTTCAAACCGGAGTTGGACAATGATGGAGACTCAAGAAGAAGTGACAACATGTAGAATGCAACAGGACATTTCTGAATGGTTAGTTGATTAATTTAGCTGATGTGGAGTTAACTATCTTAAAGTTATTAATAAGATATTCTGTCATGATAATCTATAAATCGCTCGTGTGGGAACTGTTGTAGGATGACAGAGCCAGAGAATATATGCTGCATGAAGATATAACAGGTATAGTTTAGTTTAATTATGGTTATAATTTGTCATGTTGTCAACTTGCGTTTATGACATGCTATTGCATTTGTGTTTTATACTATATTGCAATAACATGGCCTCACCCCTTTGTTGCATTTTCTCGGGGGCAGGGTTTATGTACATTTTAGGGTTAGTGATGTCACCAACCTGGGAAGAAGCTCGTTGTAGTCCCTACCAGCCATTTGTTGTAGTCCTTAAACAGAGAATTCTTTAGAAGAAAATATCTCCATTTCCATTGAACTTTGAGTGTCCTAACTTTGCAGATGTTGTTTATGCTCAAACAGCAACATTACACACTAACTAAAGTTAAAAAAGTGAAATCACAATGAACCACCCCTTTAAGCCTTGTCTGTGAAACCGGGGGTCAATCAATTAAGCCAAAAGTATACTTCCTTTGTCCATAGTCCACTTAATGATGTAATTTTCGCCATGACCACAGTCCGCAGATGTCCACACACAAAAAAAATCGGGCGATAACATAAAATTACATCATGGAGTGTAACATGGACAATGGAAGTATACTTTCGGCTTAAGTGGCCAGTTAACACACACATGCTTAAGCATTCCTGTAGCTCAAACAGTATGGCATGGCAGAAACAAGTCCATGGTCATGAGTTTGAATCCCAGGGAATGCATGAACTCATTAAATGTGAACTTGATTAGCTTTAGTTAAAATGTAAATAATGGGTAAATGTAAATAAACTAAAGTCGCATTTCAGAGGCTCTCCTTCTTGCCTGTAACTCATCTCACTCTCTCCTGCTCTCTCACACTGTTTACATTACTTCAGTGAAACCACACACCAAGAAACACATACCAGATCATAAAAACAGAGGACAACTGAATTTCAGCACTGTTTGCATACTTATTCTAATTCTATGTGGTCAATTTATATTATAGGAGTGTAATTGTTAGTTTTGGTCATCAAATTTGATTGGCCAAGCATTGTTCTAACACTTCTGGTATAGAATATAACAGCAATGGGACATTTCATTCTGCTTGTCTATATTCGGCTTTCCAGACTATGCATGAATAGCATTGAATAGAATGGAAGCAAAGTGGGTTTTTTCTCTCATAATAAAAAAAAATGTTCTCTCAGAATTGCGAGTTTATTCTTACATTTCTGACTTGAGATAAAGTTGCAATTACATTTTTATATATATTTTTTTTTATTCAGTGGCGGAAACAAGCTTCCATACTCATCGGCTAAAATGCATGCACGTTATTTACTGCAGACCTGCATCTAAGTTACATTCACAATCGCACAAATCACGTCACAGTTGTCACGGTTATGTTTGCTTTGTGTTCTAGTTTTGGTTTTACCCGCCTGTCTGTCTGTCTATGTGCTTTGAGTTAGTTTCCTTGGTTACTTATTTTAGTCACACCTGTTCGGAGTTATGTTAATCATCCCTCTGTGTATTTATAGCCTTGGTTTTGATTCAGTATTTGTCTGTTCTCGTCTTACTATGTTCCGTTCATGTTTTTGGAGATAGTTTTCTGAGTGTTTTTGTTACATTTTGAGTCAATAAATCTAATCACTGCTACACAGTGCACTTCAAGGTCTACATGACAGTTGTCAGATTACCCATTTTTCATGCAAACATTGCACAGTTTCAAACTAAAATGACAGTGTGAAAGTCATAGTTTGCATAGTATCACATCTACAGTACAGTCTAATGTTTATGTTGGTAACAAAACAATGTCAACCAGTTACTACATTTGTATTTTGGCATGTAAAAGCCTATTTATAACAGTTTCCACCATTTTTTGCAATGTTAGCATGTTGCTAAGCTAACATCCTAAGCATAGCCTAAGCATAACATACACAGCCCACCAATATTGGATAAAGTTGATCGCTGTAATTAAACTGTAATTAAACATCGGGTAATGAATGATTTATGAAATATAATGAACATCTGCTATCTTAGAATTTGGCTGATCAAGGTTATTTAGAAGGCAGCATCATTTTTGCTGCCTGCTTTGAGAAACAGCCTTTGTATCAAAAACTTGTCTATAATGCCTTAAAATGGTCTTATTAGGCTTTGGAACACAATTTGAATTTGTTCTGTTTCACACGGAATGCATAAGTAAGGAAGTTCCCACTCTGGGTACCCACTAGAGCAGTATGTCTCCCCCCCAACAGATGGCCTCCATTCGCTCTCTGTTGCATTTCCAGTGGGGAGTGACTATTAGACCTTATAGACTCTAAACAGCTGCTGGTTGGGGAAGTGGGGGTGGGGGCAAATTTACAAAGCATGAGACGCATAAACCCCTCTCTCCATATAGACCATTTTAAACTGTTTGTTTTCATAGCATATTTAACACTGAATCTGATGTTTAATGGAGCATTAGATTTAACACATGTCCACACCCAAACAGCCAAGTAAAACATTTCATCCAGATAAACAACTATGGACGATTCTCAATATTTCCAGTAAGAACAGCCCATAGAAAAAAGCTATTGCTCCAAAGTTGCTCTTGAAGCTCTGATTTATGTTTCATTTAAGTCAAATATATTTATATAGCCTAGCACTTTTCAGCAGCAACTTTATCTCTGATATTTTCTCTATAATTCTTCAGGAGAGATAAAAACACAAATGAGGTACACTGACATAGAAGAACTAGCATAGCCTAGCTCAAATAATTTGAACGCTGAATTTAATTAGAAATATTAGAGCATACTGAAATCTCTTTTGATTGCTGTCTTTAGTATCTGATAACACACAGAGCTAAAAAGAATGCAACACTATTATAGAAAGTGCTCTGGATAAAAGTATATGTGCAGCATCTGCAAACAAGTATAACATGTATTAAAGAAACTAAAATGAATCATTGTTTTTGAGACCTTTGGCATGTGACGTTAATTCAAATATAAATTTTTTTCTCAGCCATAAAGAGAGGACTTACCCTGTAGACTGTGTTAAACTGTTGCGAGGAAGCTGTATGCGTGAGTGCTGACAAGATGTAGAGAACACAGATAGATCCCAACAGCAGAGAGGCCATGATTCCCCCTGCAACTATTATAAATGCCCAGGCAGTGTGTGTGGTTGTGTTCCCTGCTGTAGAGTCTTTCTCACATCTACTTCTTCCCAGGCTATTTTTTGTCCTCACTCAAGCCTATGTAGTTTGCGCTGCTGTTCTCTTTTTCTCTCGCTTACGCCCTGCCCTGCCAAGCTGGACTTCCTCCCTCGAAAACCCCCGGCCCCCCTCTTCCTCACACAAACATTTTCCTCACAAGATCTTGAATGGAAATCACATGCAGCTGAGAAAAAAATGTGAGTTTAAAGAATCCAAACTAAGGGGGGAAAAAAATCAAGATTCTTTATGTATTCAACTGTAACTTCAGCTGTTGTTACCCAATAGGCAAATATAATGTTGCCTGATTGGCAGAGAGAAAGTAATTGTCAGCTTACACTACCCTTTGACCTTGGCTGTGGCCCTCCCCCTCCCTGTGGATGTCTCTTAACCTCTCTAACCCACTGGAAATACCATCTCCTACAACACACACATTCAGATGAGATGCATGACAACATATCAGGTACACAAAACAGGTTTTCTTGCTTTTGTGTTTTGTTTGTATAGTCCAGTGATTCTTCGTTCATGGATTCCTCTCAATTCTTGGCATCTCACTGCTCTGCTCATTTTGAATGTCTCTCTTATCTGACACTCTCCTAATGAGCAGAAAATCTTAAGTATGTTAGATAAGAGAGAAATACAAAATGTGCAGAGCAGTGGGACACCAAGAATGGAATTGAGAATCACTTTTGTAGTCACTTACGAAAAGAGTAAAATCTGTGATTATAGTTTGTATATTTGTATAATTTTTGTTAAAGGGTTATTTCACCCCAAAATGAAAAAAATTGCCAACAATCACTAACCCTCAAGTCATTCCATTTCGTTTATCTTTGAAACACAAATAACGATATTATTAATAAAATCTGAGAGATTTCTGTCACACCATTGACAGTCCATGCAAATACCACTTTATCACTTAAAAAAGTTCACAAAGAAATCGTAAAACTAATCCATATGAAACGAGTGGTTTAGTCCAAATTTTTCACCTTTTGCTCACCATCCAACAAGATGGCAATCCCCTGGAAGACTAAGTGGAAGAGTTCCTGAGATCTGACCCTGGGTGTCCTGATTGCACTCTTCAGGTGTTTTTTGAGTGGGCTTGAAGAATCTGGCCCAGCTGATGCCAGTGGTAATGACCACCTGTATCGTGGCTCAGCACATGATGTTTTATTACAGTTTTTCTCAATCGATTTGATACATTTCTCCAAATGAATGTAGTTGCTCTCAAAACAATTAACACAGCAAACTAAACACACTCTTATGTTGGCAAAACAATTCAGTATTCACTGCATAATGAAGCTCTGCAGTTTTTTCTATTAATGCATTTATCAAAAATAAATACAAGTGTGTTCTCTGTTGATTTGATGTAGATACACAAATACATGAATGAAAATAAGTTTTTCTTGTTCTTTAATAGTGTTCTTCAAAGTTCTTTAATGACAAGTTTAGTTGTATAACGATGAGTTTTAGCAAAAAATAAATAAGTAAATAAATAAATGTACTGTAATCATTGAATCAATGAACTTTATAGATCTTGCCTCTCATTTACATCTGGCCAAAGAATTCTTTGGCAAATCAACATCTCAGCATATATTTTCACGAGTCATGCAGCGTGGCAAAAAAACCCAAAAAAAACAATGAATGTTGGATCCATCCTTGAGCCTCAACTTCTCCACAAGCCTCTTCCATCACTTGAAGAAGACTTACTTGGTTGTAAGGGTGGTGATCATATGCTTTTCATCTCCAAGAGAAGAATCTGCTGGAAGGAACACCATCCTGAAATATGGGTGATGCTCAAACCACTCTTGTACCGGTGCTGAATGGTGAAAGTGGACATTGTCCCACACAACTACACAATTTCGCTCAGTTTGCTACTGATCACCCTGTGGAAAGTTGATTTCATTGAGGGAGTTTAAACAATTTAGAAGCCTTTCTGTGTTTTGCGGCCCCAAGACAGCGTTGTGTGCCACACCATCAGTGGTTTGGAGCACTTGATGTCCAGGGACATTGACTGTGGCACAAAGCTTATATTGGGCTGAACTATCTGTCCAGCTTCTCTCAAGGAAAAACCATTATTTATGAGCAATTAGTTTGGCTCTAATTTAATTTGAAACTCGTCTGTACCCTATTCTTCTACCTCTCCTCCTTCCTCTTACACCTTGCTCTTCTCTTTCCCTCTGTCCTTGCCTTCCATTCTACCATATCTTCTCCCTCTACTCCGGCCTCTTCTCGTCTTCCTACATCCTCAGCTCTTCTTGCTTCTCCTACTTCCTCAAATCTTCTTGCTCCTTCTCCTCTTCCTAAACAATCTATTCATTTTCCCTCATCTCTTTCTACCTCTTCCACTGTTCCTCTCCCTCTCAGTATTACCTTTCCTCTCTCCTCTCCAAAACTTCTCACTCTTACATCTCTTCTTTTTCCCATTCTTCTTCTTTTTGTTGTTGTTTTTCTTTCCCCTTTTATAGTTTTTGTAATTGAGATAGCTTTGTAAACAATTAGGAAATTTGCATTTCCTGTGTTGTGTGTATTACTAACTCAGCAGATATTTATTTGGGGCTAATTGATATCATTCCAAGTACAACTGAGATTTTAACAAATAACGGAGTTTTGTTTGTTGTGTTTGGAAAAATGGTGCACAAATGATTGTGATTTTTGTAAAACCAATAAAAAGAGCTGCAACTGTTTTTTCCTGATATATTAAAGTTTTGGTTGGATGTAACTACTGTGAAAACATTTGTGTATTTTGTGCAGTGTTTTGAGAAAATGATGCATGTAATTTAAAATTTGCATGAAATGAAGGAAAATTTACAACCTGTTTAGGACAATTACAAAGTGTTCAGATTACTGTGTTAACTGTTTTGAGAACAGTGACCTGAGTTTGGAGAAATGTGTCAAATCGATTGAGAAAAACTGTAACAAAGTTCGGGAGGAGCAGGTTCAGATAATGAACCTAATTAGCACAAGTGGAGAGCATTCAGCTAATCAACTCAACCAACTTCATGATCGGTCCTTTTGAAGATTCCCCCTTCAAAGTCTTTCCTATTAGCCCCATTGGAGTGGCTACGAGAAAATATTCAGGTAAAAAACGCCTTATAATCGATCTGTCAGCGCCGCATAATTCCATGTTACCAAGCATAAACAGCTTGATTCCACTCAACGAATTTTCTCTCAAATACCACAACATAGATCAGGCGATCGACATGATAAAAATCGTGGGTCAAGGTGCTTGGCTAGCCAATATAGACATCACTTCTGCTTTCAAAGTGATGCCCATCCATCCGGATTCATGGCACTTATTCGGGGTATGCTGGCACGGGAAATACTATTTCGCCGTGTGCTTAATTTTAGGATGCGAAAGCAGCCCCAAGATTTTTGACATGTTATCAGAAGCCGTTTGTTGGATTTTGTCAAACAACTACGCAATTCCTCACCTCATTCACCTGCTGGATGATTTTCTAACCATTTCGTCTCCCAATGTTTTACCAGCCACAAATATCCTCATAGTCCAAAAAGTTATCTCCAAGCTTGGAATCCCCATCGCCCAGGATAAAACCATGGGTCCCGCCACATCCATCGAGTTCCTCTGCGATAATTTAGATTCAGTGAAATCCTAAGCTTCCCTGCCCATGGAAAAAATAGATAGGATAATCCTAGTATAATCTACCCCAAGGGTTCCCAAACACATTCAGCCCCTTCAGTCAGCTTTGGGGGATTTTACTATGGATGCTGGTTCACGTATCCATGGCCCCCCCAACTCCAGGACACACCACAGTCCACCGCATTATTCATGCTTTACCCTCTAACAGTAGCAGCCTTCCTGTGGGGGAAAGAATGGGTTGCTAACAGTATTTTAGTGCAATGAAGCAACTGTTCAGTGCATTAATAAAGGCTGTTCCCATTTACCCACTCTGATGTAACTCCTAAAACATCTAATCTGGATCTCAGCCTGACCAGTTTATCATAATTGCTAAACACATCCCTGGGTCTAAAAATCAAATCGCTGACTCTCTGTCTCGTTTTCTGTTTCAGAAATTCAGGACTCTGGCTCCAGAGGTGGACCAATTCCCAACTCCAGTACCTCATTATTCAGTGACCACCCATTAAAACCCCTCCTCAATGCATCGCTCGACACCATCCTTCAAGCAGTTTCTCGCAGACCCCTCCAATCCTAAGTGACAGCTTGGAGATGTTTTAAAGCATTCCACTTCACATACAAAATGCCGTTTCCCGATTTCTCTTTCCTTTCTATCACCTCATTTATCTCCTACCAGCGTTAAGGGCCTCCAAGTCGGGGGGAAGGAGGGGGGGAAGGAGGAAGGGGAAGGGGAAGAGGAAGAGGAAGAAGAGGACGAGGGCAAATAAGAGAAGGAAGGAGAGCCATCTCTGATGAGATTAGGGCAACACTTGTTGATCATGTAATCAACCACGGTTTGACCATGAGAGAGGCTGGACTGAGAGTCCAGCCCAACTTGAGTCCATTTACAGTAGTCCATAATTCGAACCTTCAGAAATGAGAACAGGTATGCAACTAATGACTATTTTAGCATTATAGTAATGTACTGTAAAATACGTATGACTGCATAGTATTGCACAAACATTTGTAACTCTAAGCCATCCATTTACTGCACTGCATTGAATGAATGAGGTTGGTTATCATGCTGTACTACATTTTTTTGTAAATGGTTTACAGTTCCTATGCTGAACACATACTGTGTTTGAATTCTGTACAGAGTGGAAAGGCAAAGACATCATCGAGGACGAGGACGCTTGTTTACAGATGTACAAGAGACTGCAATTATAAATATGGTTTTGGCCAACAATGCAATTAGGATTCGAAAGATAAGAGAGCATATCTTGAATAATGACACCATATTCAACAACATCAATGCTGTAAGCCAGTCGACCATACAACGCATCCTCCAGCGGCACCAAGTGACGATAAAACAACTTTACAAGGTGCCATTTGAGAGAAACTCTGACAGAGTCAAGAATCTGCGACATGACTTTGTAGAGGTATGTATGCAACACTACTTCCAGTACTTCAGACATACCATATTTACTCATCTGTATATAATTTTGTCTGTTACAGAGAGTATTGGAGATGGATGCCCATGTTATTCACCACAAATTTATTTATGTGGATGAGGTTGGCTTCAACCTCACCAAAACCAGGCGCCGTGGACGAAATGTAATAGGACAGAGGGCAATTACCAATGTCCCTGGACAGCGTGGGGGTAATATAACCATGTGTGCTGCCATCACTCAAAACGGGGTCCTCCATCACAATGCCACACTGGGTCCATACAACACCGGCCATATACTCACTTTTCTGGATGCAATTCACACAATGCTTGTCCCTGATCCAGATCAGGTGCCTGCTAGATTTGTGGTTATATGGGACAATGTTAGTTTTCACCGGGCTGTTCTGGTCCAAAACTGGTTTGCCACCCATCCACAATTTGTAGTTTTGTACCTACCCCCATATTCACCTTTTCTAAATCCCATATAGAGGAATTCTTCTCAGCCTGGCGCTGGAAAGTGTATGATCGCCAACCCTTTGCCCGCATGCCGCTTCTCCAGGCAATGGAGGACGCATGTGGGGACATAGAGGTGGCCTCTGTCCAAGGTTGGATACGCCATGCTAGGAGATACTTCCCTCGATGTTTGGCAAGAGAAAACGTATCCTGTGATGTGGACGAAGTATTGTGGTCAGACCCAGCTCGGAGAAGAGATGAAGCTTAGCACTGGGGACTGCACCCCCCCTCCCCCCTGCCAATTCCTGGACCAGGACCCCACACACAATTTACTGTATTCTACTGTAAAGAATATACTTTTGGTTTACATGTTTATAGTTTTGTTGTATGCTAATGTATACAACAGTAATGTTTGGCCTAATAAATATTTTCTGTTTCTACATTGCATTGGCGTTTCCGGTGTACTTGTTACCCCTCTGAGCAGATTACTTTCACTGTAGAACATTGTATTGAAATGTAGATATAAGCCTATGAAAGACCAAAGAGCTTTAGATTTAGAACAGCAGTGTTTACATGGTATATCCAAACATTTATTATTATGAAAGAAGTGTTTGCCATTTGATGCAAATGCTTCATTCTGACATGTTTATGGCATTTTGAATGTAGTGTTGCATTTTGAAGGAGATGTGAGGCATTTTGCATTTTGTGTGTGCAGTTTTGAGAATTGTGTGTAGAGTTTTGAAAAAATGAGACTTAGTTTTGAAAACGTGTGTAAGCAATTGGTAAAAACTGTAAAGCAAACGAAATACATCAGCTGTGGAATGCCTGGAAATCTGTTTGTGAT
The DNA here is from genome assembly GCA_003731715.1 of Anabarilius grahami. Classification (NCBI taxonomy): domain Eukaryota; kingdom Metazoa; phylum Chordata; class Actinopteri; order Cypriniformes; family Xenocyprididae; genus Anabarilius; species Anabarilius grahami. Next base: position 535,616 of record RJVU01054446.1, read on the forward strand.
TAATTATTTTTAAATAGATGAATTCTATAATAATCCTATGATTATTAATGCTTTTGTTTTGTCCTTTACATAGCAACAAACTAAACATAACTATTTACACATGTGATAATCAGTTTTGGCAGTCTAGAAATGATATTGGTTTGATCAAAAGCACTATCATAGTGGTTGTTTCATTATATAAAAAAGGCAATTCTTGTTACCAGGTCTTCAACCCAAATACAAGCTCAGCACTTCACCACAACCGTAATCTCCAAAAAAACTAACATAACAAAAACTTTTACAAAATAGAACAATAAACAGTAAGAAGTCTCTCCATATTCTCATATTTCTAAAAAATGCATAAAATAACACCTTTTCAACATTTACTCGAGATGAGAAGTGAAAGTCCTGTTTGATTGGGTTTCTTGACTGAAACATGTTATTTCAAAATGAAAACATCAAGTGAGTTCTAGTAACCATTTCAAGTCAATTTAACATGAAGTAATCACATTTGAACCAGAAACAATGGTGTTAAATCAAAATAAATTGTTTAAATAAAGTGAACAGCATCAATATATATATATATACACACACAGAGTGTATATCAATATTGATATATATTCAAGTAATACATGTGTCTTCTTTGAAACACAATGTTAATCTGAAGTTAAACCTGCCTCCTGGTAGGTTTAATTTAAGCCTCAATTTAGTCCTGGAGTAGCTCTAGTCTTCCTCCAGGAAATCAGTTTATTAAACTCTGGACTAGACTAAGTCTAGGACTATTTTAAACCATGACAGAGAAAGCAGATTTCTGTTAAACTGGTTTAAAGGCCCATTTTATTCCAGGACTAGGCTTAATCTCTGTCTGGGAAACTGCCTCATCGAGTCAAAATTTATCACACACCAATCAGAACCTTCAATAGAGAGATAATAGAGCCTGAGTCAGTTCATTCAGTTTTGGAACAATGGATCCTGAGAGACGTGATTGAAAAGGACGAGGACACCAGAGAGGAGGAGGAGGAGGAAGAGGATGAGCAACAGCAGTAAGGAGTGGAGGAAAAGGTGAAGGAAGAGGAAGAGGAGGAGGACAAGGATGAGGATGAGGTGCAAGGAGACAAGGAGTCTCAGATGAAATTCGTGCCACTAGTTGACCATGTCCTTGTCCATAGTATGACTATGAGGGAGGCTGGGCAATGAGTTCCGCCAAACTTCAGTTGCTTCACCATCGCCTTGATCATAAGAACCTTCAGGGAGGAAAACAGGCAGGTTTACCTCAGTGTACTCTATTGTAACTTTTGAGAGCTGTATTCTGTTACAACAAACGCATCAAATTGCCTTACATACAGATAGAGTTTCTGTCTGCTTCCATTTTGTAAAAAGGATGTGTTACAGTTACAGTAATGAGTACTTCTTTTTTTGTAGGACACAGAGACGATGGAATGGAAGAAGCCTGACTAGACATTTCAGTTGATGCGTGCCAGGGGTGAATCAGGCATGCAAGAGGATTTTACCCCCGCTGCCTGGATAGGGCCAGTATAGCCTGTGATGTTGATGAGATTGTCTGGCCTGTCCCAGACCAAATATGTGAATCTGGAGCAGAATATTTTTTGTTGTTGTTTGGTGTATTGTACTGTACGGTACATTAAGGAATAAAAAATGTGCAAATGTATACATGTGTTCATCATGTGAAAAGTTCCATGAGGGGGAGAACCACAAGCAACACAACTTATTACTGGTCTTTGTTTTTGGTTCCCTTTCAAGGGAACTCTACGCTGCGTAATCGCTATGGGAACGCCCTGCGTGATGTCGTCATGAAGCACGTATGAAATCTGTCCAATCAGGAGACGGAACGTCATAGGCGGGTGACGTCACCGACCAGGAACTATAAAACCCGCCCGAAAACACTGTCATTCAGCTTCTGTGTCTTCAGCAAGCGCTTTGTGTGATACTGTCTGTCTATTTATTGTTGTCTTTGAGAATTGAGTTTGTGAAAATGGCGAGTGAACAACATTACAGGAAGTGTGTGCACCCTTGTCCGCGTTTTATCCCGGACGGGGACACACATGAAATGTGTGTTGTTTGTTTGGGAGCGCAGCATGCCCAGGCAGCTCTCGAGGGAGCTGCTTGTGTGCATTGTGACCAGCTGCCGCTGCGTACGCTGCGCTCCCGCCGAGCCCTCTTCGAGGAGGGTGGCTCGGCTGGCGTTCCTCGAGGCTCGGGTCCCGCTTCTGCTGAGGCAGGGCGGCGCCTTATGTCTTGGGGTTCGCAGATGGATGTAACAGAGGGGTTAGAGACGGGCCCAGCCTTATCTCTGCCCTCACCTGTTGCATCCGCAAGTGTGTCTATTCGGAGGCAGGAAGCACGCGTTGCGGTTTCTTCCGCTCCGGTAGATACGGTCACGTTAATGGCGTCTAGTTCTGAGGAGCTAGATGTTGTTAGCGTGGCCACGGGGGAGTCTGAAGATCCGCCACTTCAGTCTCCCGCCAGCGAGGAGCTTATGGAGGTGCTTTCTCGTGCTGTTGCTAGGTTAAATATCGACTGGCCAGCCGAAAAGCAAGAGCAGGCCGTGAAAAGTAAGCTGGATGAACGCTTTTTGCCATCTTGGTCTGCTCAGCCTCCACGTCGGGCATTACCCTTCTTTCCAGATCTCCACACTGAGGTGTCGAGATCCTGGAAGAAGCCGGTATCCACCCGTGTTTACACACCTCAGACTTCCGTATATAGCAATGTGGCAGGAATGAGGAAACACGGGTATGGGGCGATGCCAAGAGCGGATGAGACGCTTGCGAGCCATCTCTCCCCGCAGGCGGCATCGTCCCTCAAAGCCCCGACGTTGCCCACTAAGCCGCTCAAGACCACTTCAGCGCTAGTGGGCAAAGCGTACTCGGCAGCAGGTCAGGCTGCGGCATGCTTGCATACGATGTCCATCTTGCAAGCATATCAGGCTGATCTGCTGAAGGATTTGGGGGAAAGTGATGAGGTTGGGGCTGATCTGATTCAGGAGTTACGCCTTACTGCCGATCTCGCTCTCCGTGCCACTAAGGAGACAGCTAAGTCTGTCGGTCGTTCGATGTCTTCCTTGGTGGCTACGGAGCGGCACTTGTGGCTTAATCTCACCGAGATTAAGGACAAGGACAAGGCGTTTCTCCTAGATGCCCCACTAAATCCTTCCAACCTGTTCGGTGATGCTATTTCTTCCGTCACCGACAGGTTCCAAGAGGTGAAGAAACAGTCTGCAGCCCTGCAGCAGTTTCTCCCTCGACGGGCCCAAATTCCCCCTGCTGCCAGGCGAGGGCAGCAGGGACCGAGTATAAGCTCCTCGCAACACAGACAACACCAAAGGCAGAGCGTTGCTACCCGGGGTCCCCCTCCGAGGAGTTGGGAACCGGGTCAGCGCGCTCAGCCGAAGTCCTCGAAGGGCAAGACAGATCTGAGGGCTGTCATTGCCGCTAAGAGGGCTTCGAAGAGATCCTGACGCCAGAAGAACTGTCAGGATTCTGAGGGCGATCCCCACCGAGGTCATACAGCATTCACCTCATTATACGGTGCCTGTGTGTCTTCGGTGCCCTCAGGGGGGCGCTCTGCCAACCCCGCCGCTATGCCGGGGCGCAGTGCTTCTCCGCGTGTCACCCGAGGGTGGCGCGCTGTCTCTAAATATGAGTCACCCAGTTCAGTTGTTCCCTGCCGGTCTGCCGTTACAGGGCACTGGGCTGGTTGCTCATGTTCCACCAGAGGCCAGCCTCGAGAGGCTGGTTCCCTTAGTAGATTTTTTGTCAGAGTGGAAAAATCTGTCAAAAGTATCTCAGTGGATCCTGCGAACTATAGAAAAGGGGTATGCGATTCAGTTTCGAACAAGCCCACCCCGATTCAACGGGATTCTAACCACGGTGGTAGATCCCGAGCAGGCTCTGGTGTTGGCACAGGAAGTTCAGACACTCTTGCAAAAAGGAGCAATAGAAAGGGTTCCTCCTCCCAGCAAGGAATCGGGTTTTTACAGCCGTTATTTCATTGTGCCAAAGAAAGACGGGGGATTACGGCCGATTTTAGATCTACGACAACTGAATCGAACAGTAGCAAGGCTCAAGTTCAAAATGCTTACTATAAAGCATGTCGTGTTACAAATCAGATCCGAGGACTGGTTTGTAACGATAGATCTGAAGGACGCGTATTTCCGTGTGTCAATCCTCCCGCATCACAGAGAATTCCTGAGGTTTGCTTTCGGGGGCGAAGCATACCAATATCGGGTTCTTCCCTTTGGTCTAGCCTGTCACCCCGTACTTTTACAAAATGCATAGATGCGGTTCTAACGCCCTTGCGTATGCAGGGCATCCGCATTCTGAAATTACATCGACGATTGGTTGATTCTCGCTCAATCAGAGCAGATGGCGGTTCAACATCGAGGTGTTGTTCTCGCTCATATGGAAAAGTTGGGGTTGAGACTAAACGCGAAGAAAAGTGTTCTTTCTCCAGTACAGAGAATCACTTATCTGGGCGTGATATGGGACTCGGTGATTATGAGAGCCCGTTTATCTCCGGCTCGAATAACATCAATCCTCAATACAGTCTCGGACATAAAGCTAGGCCAGTCACTCACTGTAAAACAGTTTCAAAAACTGTTGGGTCTGATGGCAGCAGCATCCAACGTTATACCTTGGGGCTTGCTGAACATGAGACCCTTACAGTGGTGGCTCAAAACCAAGGGGTTCTCACCGAGGGGGAATCCATTTCGTATGATCAGAGTCACGCGGCGCTGCTTACGTGCTCTGGCCATATGGAAGCAACCTTGGTTCCTATCCCAGGGACCTGTGCTGGGAGCTCCCAGTCGTCGCGTCACGCTAACGACGGATGCATCCCTCACGGGTTGGGGAGCGATCATGAGTGGTCGCTCAACATGGGGTCTGTGGCAGGACCATCGTCTCACATGGCACATAAACTGTCTGGAAATGATGGCGGTATTTCTAGCACTGAGATACTTCCTCCCAGATCTCAGGGACAAACATGTGTTAGTTCGATCAGACAACACATCAGTAGTCTCGTATATAAACCGACAGGGGGGTCTGAGATCACGCCCGCTTTACAAGCTGGCGAATCAGATCCTCCTGTGGTCCCAGGGGAAACTGCTATCCCTCAGAGCAGTTTACATCCCTGGGTACCAAAATGTGGGAGCAGACATCCTGTCGAGGCAGGGGCCGAGGCCCGGGGAATGGAGACTTCACCCGGATGTGGTGAAGCTCCTTTGGGAGAACTACGGCGAAGCCAGGGTGGATCTGTTTGCGTCTCGAGGGACGACTCACTGTCCACTGTGGTTCTCCATGACTCACCCAGCACCTCTTGGGCTGGACGCTATGGTACAGCCGTGGCCGAGGCTACCGCTGTACGCATTTCCCCCGATCGCTCTGCTCCCGGGAGTTCTGGACAGGGTTCGCCGGGACGGGGCCCGTCTATTATTAGTAGCCCCGTTCTGGCCAACTCGGATATGGTTTTCGGACCTGGTCTCTCTCCTAGACGGCTCTCCGATGGAGATTCCGGTCAGGAAGGACCTTCTATCACAGGCGGGCGGTCTAATACTGCATCCCCGCCCGGAGTTATGGAATTTGTGGGCGTGGCCTCTGAGGGGGCACGTCTCATAGATTCCGGTCTCTCAACTGAGGTTGTTGAGACCATACTCCAGTCCAGAGCTCCATCCACGAGGAAACTCTACGCCTTGAAGTGGAGATTATTCACTTCCTGGTGTGAAGATCACCAGTGGGATCCAGTTAACTGCCCGGTTAGCGCGGTGCTGGACTTCCTACAGGAGAGATTTTCTGCAGGGCTATCCCCCTCCACGCTGAAGGTGTACGTGGCGGCCTTAGGTGCTTACCACGCTCCTTTAAGTGGGGTTTCTTTGGGGAAACACCCGCTTATTACTCGTTTCCTTCGTGGCACTTTGAGGATGAGACCTGCAGTACGCACGAGAGTTCCGGCATGGGATTTGGCCACTGTGCTTCAGGGCCTTTCTATGGCTCCCTTCGAACCTATCGAAGAAGTTGCAGAAAAATTTCTAACACTAAAAACAGTGTTTCTTCTTGCTATCTCGTCTCTTAAGAGAATTGGTGACATTCAAGCCCTGTCGGTTGCTCCTTCGTGCCTGGAATTTGCGCCTGGTAATGTTAAGGCATTTCTGCATCCCAGAGTGGGATATGTTCCTAAGGTTCTCACTAATACTGTGAGGCCTATTGTACTACAGGCCTTCGGTCCTCCTCCATTTACGTCATCGGACCAGGAAAAATTGTATCTGCTATGTCCAGTGAGGGCATTAGATGCTTATGTACATAGAGCTTCTTCATGGAGAAAATCTGAACAGTTGTTCGTTTGCTTCGGCGCACCAAGAAAAGGTCTGCCGGCATCTAAGCAGAGGATGAGCAAGTGGGTGGTTGAGGCTATCTCACTTGCATATGAGTCGGTTGGACAGCCTTCACCTTTGGCTGTCCGGGCTCATTCTACCCGGAGTATGGCTGCCTCCAAGGCATTTATTTCAGGGGTTTCCCTTAATGACATTTGTGATGCGGCAGGCTGGTCCTAACCGCACACTTTTGTTAAGTTCTATGAACTAGACCTCGGCTCCACTCCAGGAGCTCAAGTGCTACTGTGAACTGTGCGCCTCGGCCTCACACGATCGGTCACTTGGTACTATGGCGGCGTTGGTATAGCGTTCCCATAGCGATTACGCAGCGTAGAGTTCCCTTGAAAGGGAACGTCTCGGTTATGTATATAACCTTAGTTCCCTGATAGGGAACGAGACGCTGCGTATCCTTGCCATACTGCCTTCTTGCCCGATAAGCGACTTGCTTCAGACTTTGAGAAGCTGAATGACAGTGTTTTCGGGCGGGTTTTATAGTTCCTGGTCGGTGACGTCACCCGCCTATGACGTTCCGTCTCCTGATTGGACAGATTTCATACGTGCTTCATGACGACATCACGCAGGGCATTCCCATAGCGATTACGCAGCGTCTCGTTCCCTATCAGGGAACTAAGGTTATATACATAACCGAGACGTTTTTGTAGTATTGTTTTGAATTTATCTCACCAGTGTGTAAGACTATGTTGTAGTGTGTGTGTTTTTGAGGGCTCGTGTGTGAAGTCTGAGGCCAAAGTTTGGTTTTTCAGCAAGAGTGAATGGTTTTGAGTGTAGAGCTTCATTTTGGCCTGAAAATAGGATGTTTGGGGAATTGGGTGAGACATTATGGATTTGTGTTTACTCTTTTGAGAATATGAGGCAAAGTTTCAAGAAATGTGTTTAAGCAATCGAGAAAAACTGTAACAAAGTTCAGGAGGAGTAGGTTCAGATAATTAAACCTATTAGCACAAGTGGAGAGCATTCAGTTAATCAACTCAACCAATGACAAGAAGTATAAATACAGCAGACTTACCTCTGTTCGTTTGACAGTTTATCAGCATCCCTCCTCCACTCCATCTCCTCTATCTATTCCTACCACAACCCTGGGGAGTACTCTGGGTTCGGGCCAAAATTCAGAGCTCGGAGACCTCCCCCCGGACAGCACGGCAAATACGCATAACTTTACTCTATTTAATTATATGTATATGTGAACTCGCGAAATAGCGCTTTTCTCAGCACTCAAAGTGCTTTTACTTGAAAGGGGAATCTCCTCAACCGCCACCAATGTGCAGCATTGACCTGGATAATGGGACGGCAGTCATAGTGTTAAACCCCAGCTCTTTATTCGAAGTACATCCTGGACCGAAGGACAGTGCTTTTTGACAGTATAGTGTCCCCATACTGGGGTGTTAGGACCCACACAGAACACAGGGTGAGCACCCCCTGCTGGCCTCACTAACACCTCTTCCAGCAACCTAGTTTCCCAGGAGATCTCCCATCCACGTACTGACTAGACTCAAGCCCAAAGTATAGTTTACTTTTTACACGTACGCAACGGTCAGCATACCGCATACAGTGGCTACTTGGCGCAAATTTTGTCATTTGAAGAGTACGCACGTACTGTACGCGCACCGCCAGATTTTTGTAACCGTGCCTGTGTATGCGTACAAGTCAAGTGAAGTATACCCAGGGCTTCAGCCCTGCTTAGCTTCAGTGGTCAACCAGTCTTGGGCTACATGGTGATATGAATGAATGAATGAAGCCCTTTATTTGTCACTAGTCACAGGCCTTTCTGGCTGCTGACCATACAATACTGCTAATACCATATGCACAAAAATAAACCTCTAAATAAGTATTTTTAATATGAAACCATTATCATCTCTTTGTGTATCGTCTAGTGTACTTTTGTTGTATAACCTACTGCATCAATCAATCAATCAATCTAAAGCGCAAATTTGTAAAAATGGTGACATCACGCACGTGTATTACGTGTTCAGTCCAGAAAAATGGAGCGCAACTAGAAGTTTTTCGCATTTCGTGGAGAGAGAGAATGATTGAGTACAGAAAGGCCTTAAAAGCTGCTAGATCTGCTTATTTTTCAAATCTTTCAGAAGAAAATAAACACAACCCTAGGTATTTATTTGATACAGTGGCTAAATTAACAAGAAATAAAGCTTCAACTTCTGATGTTTCCAAACAGCAGTAATGACTTTATGAACTTCTTTACTTGCAAGATTGACAATATTAGAGAGAAAATTATAACCATGCAACTGTCTACTACAGTATTGCGTCAGAAAAATTAAATTCATTCACTGCTTTAGGAGAGGAAGAATTGTCTAAACTTGTTAAAACATCAAAATCAACAACATGTATGTTAGACCCCATACCGACTAAGCTATTGAAAGAAATGCTTCCAGATGTCATAGATCCTCTTCTTAATATCATTAATTCATCTTTATCACTAGCATACATACCAAAAACTTTTAAGCTGGCTATTATTAAACCCCTTAATAAAAAAACACAACTTGATCCTAGAGAATTAGTCAATTACAGGCCGATCTCAAATCTTCCTTTTCTGTCAAAAATACTAGAAAAGGCAGTATCATCTATGTTCCTTTTTTAGAAAGAAATGGTATCTGTGAGGATTTCCAGTCAGGATTTAGACTGTACCATAGTACTGAGACTGCTCTCATTAGAGTTACTTATGATTTGCTCTTATCATCAGATCGTGGTTGTATCTCTCTATTAGTGTTACTGGATCTTAGTGCTGCATTTGACACTGTCGATCACAACATTCTTTTAAATAGACTCGAAAATTATGTTGGCATAAGTGGAATTGCATTGTCATGGTTCAAATCTTCAAATACTTATCTGACCGTTATCAGTTTGTAGTAGTAAACGAAGAGATGTCATATCGATCACAAGTTCAATATGGAGTACCACAAGGCTCAGTACTAGGACCGTTGCTTTTCACTCTGTACATGCTACCCTTGGGAGATATCATTAGGAAGCATAACGTTAGTTTTCACTGTTACGCTGATGATACTCAGCTCTATATTTCTTCGTGCCCTGACGAAACTTACCAATTCACAAAATTAATGGAATGCATAGCTGATATTTAAAATTGGATGACCAGTAATTTCCTACAACTAAATTCAGAAAAAAACAGAGATTCAAATTTTTGGACCAAAAACTTCTTCACATAATAACCTAGAATACTGTCTAACACTTGATGGCTGCTCTGTTAAGTCTTCATCGTCAGTTATGAACCTGGGTGTGCTCTTTGATACCAATCTTTCATTTGAAAGCCATGTTTCTAGCATTTGCAAAACCATGTTCTTCCATCTTAAAAACATATCTAAACTACGACATATGCTCTCAATGACAAATGCAGAACAGTTAGTTCATGCGTTCATGACCTCAAGGCTAGATTACCGTAACACTCTCCTGGGTGGTTGCCCTGCTCACTTGATAAATAAACTACAGCTTGTACAAAATGCAGCAGCTAGAGTTCTTACTAGAACTAGGAAGTATGACCATATTAGCCCAGTTCTGTCAACACTGCATTGGCTTCCTGTTAAACATCGTATAGATTTTAAAATCTTGCTAATTACTTACAAAGCACTAAATGGTTTAGCTCCCCAGTACCTGAGCGAGCTCTTAATGCATTATAGTCTTTCACGTCTATTGCGATCTCAGAATTCAGGCCAGTCGATAATACCTAGAATATCAAAATCAACCGCAGGCGGTAGATCTTTCTCCAATTTGGCACCTAAACTCTGGAGCAATCTTCCTAGCATTGTTTGGGAAGCAGACACACTCTGTCAGTTTAAATCTAGACTAAAAACGGATCTCTTTAACCTGGCATACACATAACACATTATTAATTTGTTTTCAAATCCGTTAAAGGATTGTTAGGCTGCATAAATTAGGTCAGCCGGAACCGGGAACACTGCCTATAACACCAGATGTACTCGTTACATTAGAAGAAGAATGGCATCTACGCTACTATTAGTCTCTCTGTTTATCCCAAGGTTTACCGTAGTCAGCCGGATCCAGGCCGTATCCAGGTGAGATCGAGGACCTGCGCCTTGACAAGACCACAACGCAGCCCTGAAGTGTCAGCAGAGATTGAGTCAACTAGATCATCCACTGTGAAGGCCTCATCGACACAACAGCCAGTGGCACAGTTCCTTAACACTTTGACTGTTGCGATCCCATAGGACTTATGATAGCTGCCTGAATCATAATAAAGAACTGTTCGCTGTTGGCCAGAGGAGAACCCAAGGTTTTTTTCTCCATTTTAACACCTGATTGCCACCTAATGTCACCTGTTGGAGTTTGGGTTACTTGCCACTGTCGCCTCTGGCTTGCTTAGTTGGGGACACTTGACATTTGATATTCAACAGTGTTTTGATCTGCCTGCATTGACACCATTGTATGCGAACTGAACTGAGCTAGATGATGACATCACTGTTTACTTCAGTGCTGATATAGATAAATTAACTAAATTAATAACTATTGATTCTTACAATGGAATGAATCAATACTGAATTTACTTAAGATGGATAATGACACCATTTTCTGTGCAGCCAAAATTATATACCAGTTGATACAATCTGTATTGTTAAAAGTGCTATATAAATAAAGGTGACTTGACTTGACTATAGACGCATAGTGTTTCTATACAAAGTGACATCGCCAACTACTGGCCTGCCATGCATAATACAGTGTTTTTAGTCATTTTTACAGATCTAATGAATGGGGATAATTTTGACAATGCTGTCGTCTGTATACAAAAATTGCAAAGGAAAACATTTTCTGTCTTTAGTACGTCATTATCGTGTTTAAATACCCATGGACTGAAATTTTCCAGACAAGTGTTTCCCACCCCTTTTTTCCTGAGGCACACATACTCTTCCTAATCAAACGCACATGAGTCTACTAATCAGCTCCATGTGCAGAGCACAAAGAGGGAGGTCTTATTGAAGGTAAGATCATACACAGATACAAACCAAAATCCAAGCAACTATTAATAATATCCTCTCTCGTCTTCTACCGTCGTTACTCCTTTTTATATACTTCCAGAGCTCCTCTGTGGGACTCGAGACCAGTGTGTCTTGGAGGTGTCTCCCATAAGACTTCGTTCTACTGGCCTTGCCGGGGGGCACCCTCAAGGCTGCACTCTATAACCCACCCCCTCACCCCATTTGGGAACAGGTCCGTTGCGGCGACCGCAGCACCTGGGGAACAGATAAGTCGAGAGAAAAGACAGTGAAGGGACGAGGAGGGACAGAGGTGAGAGAGAGGAGAGAGGAAACAAATGAGGAGGAAAAAACACACTCTGGCCCCCGGATGAATGCCAACAATTCTTTACTGGTGCATGAACTGCAATTTCCCTTGCCCTCTGATGGATGGCGAAGACTCTGTCCCGGCACGCTTCTCCATTTTCCGGCAGCCTAGCAGCTAGTCAATCCATCGTCCTGGCAAGTCGCTCCAGCACCACAGCAACACACCATGCTGATGCTGCACGTCCCCTTCAGCATCAAGGACTGACATCGTGTTCCACCCTCTTCCTGTAAAGTGTCATGAACACAGAACAGAACACATTTTTTGAGATGTGAACAGATTGCATGTCATGGAAAACACTAATAGCACTCATAAAGTTTATCAACAAATGGAAATTGGTTATTTTTGCATTTTTCAGAGCAATTTCAGACTGAAGTATGTGTGTTGTATGCACACATTCATCATGTCTTCTTCAAATGAAATATATGTGCAAACTGGACACTATCTGAACACGATGACACAATTAGTCTGATACACAAAAGACAATGATTTAGATCAAAAATTCAAAGAAAAATGGACAAAAAAAACATGTCTTTATTCTTTCTGTGATATTCTTTTTATGTCATTTATCATGAGACTGTAGTGCTCGTAAACGTAATGAAAATATTATTAGCCCTTTTAAATATTCTTCCGCATTTCTCCCTTGTGCTTCATTCCGTGCGCATATATTAAAGGTGCTGTTAAAAAGTGATGTCACGCGTTTTTAGGCCAAAATATTTTTTGTCACATACAGCAAACATCTCCTCACTATCCGCTAGCTGCCTGTCCCCTGAACACACTGTAAAAAAACGCGGTCTCTGTAGTCGCCACAAGCTCCGAAAACGGCAATAAAAAAAAACTGGTGCAGCCTGGACCACAAAACATAATAAACATGCTCCAGCCAATAACTGACAAGAATGATTTTAAATGCATGTTCATGACTGTTTCAGGAAGCACGGAGGGGAGGGAGAGGAGGAGGAAGAGTCTAGCTAGCCTCTGTTTTGTTTGACAACACTTCGAATGTCAACTGGGTGGTTACTCCACCCAGGATGACTTAGAGCACCTTTAATATTCACTATTCTGTGTATTCACTATTCACTATAATGTATACTGAGTGTGTTGCAGGTCTGTGTTTCATTGGTTGTTTTCTCCCCTCTCCTCTGCAGAAAATTGTATCATTGTCCAGCTTAAATAAATTCAGTATTGATTCATTCCATTGTAAAAATCAATAGTTATTAATTTTGTTAATTTATCTATATAGAAAAAAATGTGATGTCATCGTCCAGCTCAGTTCAGTTCGCATACAATGGTGTCAATGCAGGCAGATCAAAAACATTGTTGAATATCAAATGTCCCCAACTAAGTAAGCCAAAGGTGAAGGCGACAGCGGCAAGAAACCCAAACTCCAACAGGTGACAAAAATGGAGAAAAAAACCTTGGGAGAAACCAGGCTCTGTCGGGGGGCCAGTTCCCCTCTGGCCAACAGCCAACAGCGAACAGTGCATGATTATGATTCAGGCAGCATTACAGGTCATAAGTCAGATTGGGATCGCAACAGTCAAAATATTTAATCCAGTTCCATCTAGTTGAAGATCGTATTCATCACGCTGGTATGGGACGGTTTGTTGGGAATCTGTGCCACTGGCTGTCGTGTCGGTGAGGCCTTTACAGGGGATGATCTAGTTGACACAATCTCTGCTGACACTTCAGGGCTGTGTTGTGGTCGTGTCTAGGCGCAGGTCCTCCATCTGATCCTCCATCTGACAATAATTCCTTTCCTATAGCAGTGAATGAATGGAATTTTTCCTCAGGGACACTACAATGCACTGTCTGACGCGATACTGTAGTAGACGATTGCATGTTTATAATTTTCTCTCTAATATTATCAATCTTGCAAGTAAAGAAGTTCATAAAGTCATTACTGCTGTGCTGTTTGGAAACATCAGAAGTTGAAGCTTTATTTCTCGTTAATTTAGACACTGTGTCAAATAAAATGCTAACGTGTTGTGATAACGATTTAGATTATAAGTTAGCGACATCAAAGTAATGTGATAGGCAATATTAGACAATATCAGATATATGGTGATGATAATATAAACAACAAGGAATGATAAGAGATTCAAAACAAAGCTATACAGAGCTAAAGACGCAAACAACTGAGCAGCGAGGCAGACAGGAGCAATCGATCCGGATTATGAGTGATCGCTGCTGCCTAGATTGATTGCTCCTGTCTGCCTCGCTGCTAAGTGGTTTGCGTCTGTAAGCTCCGTATAGCTTTTTGTTTTGAATCTCTATTTACTATCATTCCTTGTTAGCCCCTAAGTTAATAAGTCATGATTTGTACAACGGAAGTGATTCAATCAAAAACTTACCTTAGCTTGCTAATAACTTTTTCCTAGAGCTGCTGTGAAGCCAAAATCTCTGTCCTTTTTTTTTTATTATCACAGTGAAGCTGCTTTGAAACAATCTGTATTGTAAAAAGTGCCAGACAAATGAAGATGACTTGACATCGTTCAGCAATGAAGGTCAGTCACACGTGTGCCAACTAGGAAGGTTGAAATTTCAACATGTTCATTTTTCTCAGACCAGTCATCTGAGCTCATGCTGTGTTATTTTGGCAAGCTGGGAGATTAAAATTGTAAATAATATTAAAATGTAAATTGGGGCTGGTGCCAGTGTCTAGCCTGGAGGTGAGAACCATTGATGCCATGTGTAAACATACTGTGGGTGGTTTATTGGTGTGCTGTCACCATCTTGTCCTTGATCTAGACACTAACCCTAACCTCAAGTTACTACAGGGGGGCTGCTAAATGCACAACTTATGTTTTGTTGAGTCTGGTTGTGTTCCGGCTCTGCAGTAACACCAGGGACTTTCATCCGTACCTGAAAGGACTAATCCTCCAATATGGGTAGCGCACAAATAGTGTCCATCTGTTCACACAAAGAGAACTTCCTGTCTCTCATTAGATTAGTAATATCCCATATATAGATCTGTGAGTCTTTTCCTCTGCTTCTCTGCACACCTGAAAAAACAGGAAATGGATTTATGAATCTGCAGCTAGATGTTTTTTTTTATTATTGATATATTTTTATTCAGACATTTTTCATCAAATTCTAAACATTTATCTATTTAATTATGGCTAGGTTAAATACATCCCTTGCTAAAAAGTAACCAAATATAATGATTTCGGGAATGTTAATTGTAAAAAAAAAAAGAAAAAAAAAAAAGTATAGCTTAAATTCAGAGTACATATTTACATATAAATCCATAATTACTTACGTTGTCTTTGATATGTGAATAAAGTTTGCTACTGACTGCACTGACAAACATTTATGGTAAACTAAAATGTACTTTAGTGTCATTTCTATTGAAGGTACAAATTCAATGAATGTGAACATAAAAATATGAAGTGTACATTCAATACAGCCATTAATATTAGTCTAAAATTAGATTCTTGAGTGGAGCCAGAGAGATTATTTATTTACTCAATGTATGATGTCTGTGTGGAGAGACCATCAACATTTTGGTAAATTTAGAAAAAAAAATCTAGAGAAAAAAAAAGAAAAAAAAAAAAGAGTATGAGTATGTTAAGTGGCAGGATTCTGTTTACAATTATTTGTCTCAGTTTGGGAGGATGTGTTGTTGATCTGAAAGGATGGAATGTTAACTGTTTTGCTCAGTCTCATGGCTTGTGGAATTGTTTTTCTCTTGGAACTAGAACAGGAATTTAAATACTGTCTGCTGTAATTAATATCAGATGTGAGGGATCAGGGAAAAGAGAGAAAAGACCATAATGCACAGCAGTAAGTCATTTATTTGTGTGTGACCATAGTAATGGAATAAAGAACAGACAGTATTGTAGACTGATAGAAGAACGCTTTGATATCACTGTCAATGAGTCCATTCATCTGGAGAAGCAAATGGTATTCAATGTCAAAGGTCAGACCATGAACACACAGCTGCTCTCACACACATTGTGTCTACTGTATTACATAAAATGGGCTCATATAGGGAGGAACTCTGTGACAGCCCTTGAATTATAATACTAACGCCAACCCTCTGTGACCTCTGACCTCCAACCCTACAACATGGTTCAACTGACACAGATATTTTAAACTATGGTTTAGAATTCACTAGCTGTCTTGTGAGTTTATCTTATGAAACACTTGCAATGCTCAGACACTTAAGTTTAACTATGATATGACATTGCAACTTCAGCCTGTAGCGATTAGTGATACGGGAATTATGATTAATTATACATATTTCTATCAGCTGTACTTGCAGTTGGCAATTACTGTATTCAGATTTGGAGAAAGGTGACCTAGTGTCAATTTTGTCAGCTATTTTTTTTTTTTTTCAATTAACCTTAGTCTTAGTTCTGTGTCAAATGTCCTATTTAGTTATCATATTTAGTCAACCTATCCTGTTTTTTGTTTAGTCAAGTTTTAGTTGACAAAGTCTGGGAATTTGAATTTGATCACAGATTCAGTCGCAGCAAACAGCACAAGCAGCCACGTGAAGGAACACAGACTGGCTGTATAACACTTTCATTTGAGCAGAATATCTCAGTGGAGATTGCTCACCTCCATCTTATATTTTTGTCAGTATTCAGATCATCAGCGCTTTTTCCGCAATCTACAATGCATGTAGAGGGAAACCTAGAGGGCACATGTGCATGGTTTAGATTAGAAAACCATGATTAAGAAAACCAAATTCCTTGGCTTTTCAAGGTAAGTCTGTTCACTTGGTGGCCATATTTGCAATGCCTCCGGGCAGCTATTTTGGGCATCCAAGACCAAATCCTATCAACTTGAATGGGGAAATCCTGAAATCTGAAAAACTGCTTGTCACACAAGATATTTCAAATGTCAAACTCACATTTGAATGAGATATTTCAGTAAACAAAATCTGACATGAACTGTTCCATAAATGTTGTTTCTTATGCTCAAATAGCATTAAAAAAAAAGCTTATATTTCAGGCTGGACCAGCCAATGCGCAAGCTGCAGTGACGTAATGACTTTACCAATTGATGATAGGTTCTTTTATTGGGCCACCCTTGTTTTCAGGGATGAGCTTCTTGCGTTCTCCTGCCCCTTGTGTCTGCATGTTCTCTAGAACCGGGGAGAAGCAGCAGAACCATGAAGTCCAGCAGGAGTCATTTAGTGATGAGCTCAAATTGGCGTAAGTCCTGCATATTTCTCACTCTCCAAGTTATGCATCCTCACCTGTGCTATCTACTCAAGCTGATTTCCACCTCTCCGATGGACCCTATGATTTGATTACATTTGGTGGATCAGACAATGAGGATGATGCCATCCTTCCCTAGTTAAAAAAAATAGTATACTTAAGCACAATTTATTTGTATGTACTTTAGTATAACTAAATGTACTTGTGGCACGCTATAAATTGGTATACTTAAAGTCTGCTAAATTGGAACAACTAATTTTGAACTAAATGCATTTTAGTTGTCCAAAAGCAGTGCTTAAGTTCAACTAAAGTTGTATTAAATATACTTGTTTGTGCTAAAGTGGAACTATTCCAAGTATACTTAAGTACACTTTAAATAATACTCTTGTTTTTAAGTTTTGAAATGCAGAATTCACTCAGCATAAACTTCAAATGTATTTTGGTGATATTAGAATTGCAATACAATTACACTGTAAGAGTGTTGAACATACAGGTCCTTCTCAAAAAATTAGCATATTGTGATAAAGTTCATTATTTTCCATAATGTAATGATAAAAATTAAACTTTCATATATTTTAGATTCATTGCACACCAACTGAAATATTTCAGGTCTTTTATTGTTTTAATACTGATGATTTTGGCATACAGCTCATGAAAACCCAAAATACATATCTCAAAAAATTAGCATATCATAAAAAGGTTCTCTAAACGAGCTATTAACCTAATCATCTGAATCAACTAATTAACTCTAAACACCTGCAAAAGATTCCTGAGGCTTTTAAAAACTCCCAGCCTGGTTCATTACTCAAAACCGCAATCATGGGTAAGACTGCCGACCTGACTGCTGTCCAGAAGGCCATCATTGACACCCTCAAGCGAGAGGGTAAGACACAGAAAGAAATTTCTGAACGAATAGGCTGTTCCCAGAGTGCTGTATCAAGGCACCTCAGTGGGAAGTCTGTGGGAAGGAAAAAGTGTGGCAAAAAACGCTGCACAACGAGAAGAGGTGACCGGACCCTGAGGAAGATTGTGGAGAAGGACCGATTCCAGACCTTGGGGGACCTGCGGAAGCAGTGGACTGAGTCTGGAGTAGAAACATCCAGAGCCACCGTGCACAGGCGTGTGCAGGAAATGGGCTACAGGTGCCGCATTCCCCAGGTCAAGCCACTTTTGAACCAGAAACAGCGGCAGAAGCGCCTGACCTGGGCTACAGAGAAGCAGCACTGGACTGTTGCTCAGTGGTCCAAAGTCATTCGGAAATCAAGGTGCCAGAGTCTGGAGGAAGACTGGGGAGAAGGAAATGCCAAAATGCCTGAAGTCCAGTGTCAAGTTCCCACAGTCAGTGATGGTCTGGGGTGCCATGTCAGCTGCTGGTGTTGGTCCACTGTGTTTTATCAAGGGCAGGGTCAATGCAGCTAGCTATCAGGAGATTTTGGAGCACTTCATGCTTCCATCTGCTGAAAAGCTTTATGGAGATGAAGATTTCGTTTTTCAGCACGACCTGGCACCTGCTCACAGTGCCAAAACCACTGGTAAATGGTTTACTGACCATGGTATTACTGTGCTCAATTGGCCTGCCAACTCTCCTGACCTGAACCCCATAGAGAATCTGTGGGATATTGTGAAGAGAAAGTTGAGAGACGCAAGACCCAACACTCTGGATGAGCTTAAGGCCGCTATCGAAGCATCCTGGGCCTCCATAACACCTCAGCAGTGCCACAGGCTGATTGCCTCCATGCCACGCCGCATTGAAGCAGTCATTTCTGCAAAAGGATTCCCGACCAAGTATTGAGTGCATAACTGAACATAATTATTTGAAGGTTGACTTTTTTTGTATTAAAAACACTTTTCTTTTATTGGTCGGATGAAATATGCTAATTTTTTGAGATATGTATTTTGGGTTTTCATGAGCTGTATGCCAAAATCATCAGTATTAAAACAATAAAAGACCTGAAATATTTCAGTTGGTGTGCAATGAATCTAAAATATATGAAAGTTTAATTTTTATCATTACATTATGGAAAATAATGAACTTTATCACAATATGCTAATTTTTTGAGAAGGACCTGTACATTAATATTATACTGATAACAAACTCTTAGTGATTTTAAAACACATTGCAATGGCATTCCAAGTTAACTTGAAGTGTGCTAATGGCATTATTATAGTGTGCTTCAAATAGGCTACAATAAAGTAATCTTTATAAATAAAGTTACAGTTTTAGAATATGCCTTTTACAGACAGCCCCATATACCAGTAACTTACTTATCCAGTGAACATCAGTGAGACAATGGGAACAGATTTACATGTATATTGAATGCAGGAACCAGAACGGGCTGGAATCGAACCCGGGTCACGCGAGCCGCTGTCGCACAAGAGCACTCGGCTTATCTGTTGCGCCACTAAACATATATAGACCACGCTAAACTGGTGTTACTTTGTGTTCTCTCCATACTGTTACAAGTACAGCTATAAGCGCGCAGATATTATTAATGACAACTATTAATGACAGCACAAATTATATGGATTAAAAGACTGTGAATCGCTGACAAAATTGTTAATATAGACACAGTAAGTGGTGCGTGAAAATAAACGTGAAACGGCCTGTTGCTATACAACACGAACATGCATTAAACCTCAAGCTGTTGAAGAAATAAAACCATTTGACGCAACATTAAATATCAAGAATGTTTTGCTTTCCTTTTACCTGACATTATCTGTCATTAACGCAACATGAAGCAATTGCATAAACGGATATGCAATCCGGATAATCATCCGTAACATTCCTCTGCCGATTGTCTCTGCGCGCTTCACTCTCAATGCACCACAACTGCTCCTGACAAAAACGCAATTAAATGATTTGGCGGTCTTGCATTAAGCTGCGGATTTATATGTGATGCATAAATTAAAATGATTTACTTTTCATGCAGTAAACGTTTCTGGATTTACTTGACATTTTTACTACGTTTTTTTTTTTGCTCAGGATCAGTTTAATTAATAATTAATTTAATAATTCATAATATTTTGACAGCCCAAAGGGCTGCAGTCCATATTTCAAAGTGCAAATAAGGGCCATTAAAGTAGCATTAATGGGAAAAGTGTATGGGTGCATTGAAGTGCATTAGTAATACACAAATGTAATAAAACTTCTGATCAGGTATGTGAATTTAATTCACCATTTCAAACTGACTATATGTTGTTCTCTTTATTTGTCATAATTACAAATATTTAATTATGTAACTACTTTCAATATGTATGTATATCTGTTTGCAATCATGCAAAATTGTGAAAAGTGCTACAGAATTAAATTAAACAATAGCCAACCTGATATTCAAAGTGTGAGCAAATTATTAAAAAAGGTAAAGGTCATCATTATAAAACTTACTTATGATTATTTTTTGCAACTCAAAACACATTTCCTGCAAACTTTTATCTAGGCTAATACTATTTTATATACTAAACAAGTAGAACTCAAATACTGTTCAATTTAATCGTAACAGGTCAACATGTATTTAACAAAAATAAATTACTGAAGTACTGAAATAATTTTATTTGCAAATTTCTCATGGTTACGTCTGAGCTGTAGGCAAAAGTTGGGTTTGAAAATTCTGCCCTTACAGCCAATTAGCAGAAACAAACTAGAAGTTTCAGTTCATACCTCATGTTTTCTGTGGTTTGCACAAAAAGTTAAGTCCCATCTAAAAAACTATATAGCATAATCTAAAAATAATTTGATCATTCTCGGATTTGAAATACATGGTGAGACTTTTTAGCTACAATGACTTTTTAGACTCTAAAGTTTCCTTCTGACAAATGTGCCAAAATCTGCAATTCAGATTCCCAATAGTGTGCACTCCAGAGAGTTCGATTGTTTAGCAAAAGTACAGCAAAACCAATTGTTGGTGAGTGTGATGGCATTGGCTTTATGGCGTGTTCAAAACATATCAATCAGTGTGGTTCAACCAATAGTACGACGTCGGGGCAGGCCAATGGGGGTCTAGGTTTAGCTTCAGCAGTTACAGTGTTTTCAAGTCATGTCAGAAAGTATGTATTTAAAATGCACATGAACATCAGCACAACTCATAATTATGAGATTAGGTAACTCTGGATTTCCTTAAGAGTTTCCGAGTTAAGTACGTGACGTGAGAAAACATGTCAGAGGCAATGGATGCAGAGTCTGCCCTAGTGAAAAAACCTACCAAAATTTGTTTAAAATAGGCCTACATTCATTTTACACTAACTAAAAACCCATTAATATACAGTAGTCAGCATTTGAAGTGGATCAAAAAAGTTAATCAAAGTTGTCCTTAAAAGAAGGTTTTAGGACAACTTTGATGAAGGGTTTTGATCCGCTTCAAATGTTGACTATTTACAGACATACTGACATAAATATTTGAATTAAACTTTATTTGCAGTTCTTCTTTATTGCACAATGCACAATGCATATTTCTATATATTACACCTAAAATGTGTTTAATATCACTATTAGTAAGGATAGTATGATCACTGTATAATTTGAATGCAAGATATATATACTTGTACTAAAGTATACTTGCAATAGTTCCACTTTAGCATAATCAAATATACTTAAGTATATCTTTAGTTGGACCTCAACACAAAAATACTTGTTCTAGTTTAACCGACTTTAAGTATACCAATTTATAATTGTATAAGTTTATAATTTGTGTAAAAGTACAATTGCAGGGTATTTATATTAAGTACATGCAAACGTAAATGCAATTGTAGTACACTTAGTATAAAATAAATGTATTACAAATAGATTTTAGTATATTTATTTTTCACTAGGGTTAGCAGCCTCTGAAGAGGAGGAATGGTCCACAACAGCAGAGGAGTCTGCTGCTCCCCATCAGTCAAAATAGTTTCAGAAGGATCAGAAGTGAGTCCTAAACAAAGCTTTGGAAGAGCTTAGTTTCGAGTGGTCTCCCCCTCCACTTAGCCTGCCCACCGCTGATTGGATGAGGAGTGTCTCCAGTCAGGCAACCACCAAAAGGGCACCTCATACAGTCCTGCCCTTTTCAACACAGAGGTTCACAAGGAGCTGACAACTAGTGGACAAATAAGAGCCATTCTGCTTGACTGGGCTCCAAAAAGACCTTGTTTAACACTTGTGCTCCCTCAGTCCCCGTCTACATTTCAGAATCGAGAGGGAAGTTATGAGTTCCCATTCAGTCAGTCACGTTCGACGTTACGTCGATACTGACGTAATGGGGTCTCGCCTGGGAGCCCAATCACCTCCAAGGGTACAAAACAAGCCAATGGGAATTGGCCTGTGAGATTTACATGCCGGGCCCCTCCCCCGGCATCCGGGTATAAATAGGGCCGGCATACTCACCTTCATTCATACTTTTGCTTCGGAGCCGATCGGATCGGATCTGTCATTTCACCTCTTCAAGAGAGCGAATTCTAAGAGAGCAAAACAGCAATTATTATTGCTATAGGACAAGCTCCTAAAAAACAGCAATTATAATTGCTTTCGGCTGTTTTGTTCCGGTGGCTGCTCGAGTCTCTCCAGCTGGTTGGGAAGGCACGCTCAGCGGTGGGTGTGACGGTGCGCTGCCCACAGGACGGTGCCACACTCATCCCTGTGTGCTTCGGCTGGTGAGGTATACTAAAAGAGCAAGCACGGGCGATCAGCGTCTTTTTCAAGATGTCTTTTCGTCCGTGTGTTTCTGGATGCGGTCGTTTCCTGACCTCCTCTGACGGCCACGATCACTGTCTCACGTGTCTGGGTAGACCGCACGCTGAGTCAGCGCTCGTGGATGGTACATGCCCTCATTGCGAGGGCATGTCCATGTTGGCATTAAGATCGCAACTCTCCTTCTTTAACACAGAAGTGAGGGTCCCCTCTGTCACTACCCCAGCGCCAGCGGCTGTAGCGGCCACCGGTCCGGTTAGTGCTCTGGGAGATCTGAGGATTACAGTGGGAGCCACTTCGTCGGGTACGCCCCCACGAACCTCCCACTCCTCTGCAATGTCATGTGCCGTCCAGCTGCCGGCTGCTGCCGCGTGGCCCTCCTCGGGGGTGCCCCGCGTCACTTTCGGCGCTCCGGAGGAGGATCAGATGTCGATCGCTGCATCGGGGAGCGGGATCGTCTCCCGTCTAAGGCGAGTAAGACCACGGCCGCTCTCGCTGCCAAGGCTTACTCAGCCGCTGGACAGGCAGCTTCTGCCTTGCACGCCATGGCCATCTTGCAGGTCCATCAGGCGAAAGCTCTTAAGGAGCTGCACGAGGGTATTTCTGAGCCAGGGCTGCTGCAAGAGCTGCGTGCAGCGACTGACCTCGCCCTCCGGGCGACGAAAGTCACGGCGCGCGCCCTGGGTCAGACGATGTCCACCCTGGTGGTCCAGGAACGGCATCTTTGGTTGGACCTGGCTGAGATGAAGGACGCCGACAAAGTTCGCTTTCTCGACGCCCCCATCTCCCAGGCCGGCCTCTTCGGCGACACTGTCGAGGACTTCGCTCAGCAGTTCTTGGCAGTGCAAAAGCAGACGGAGGCCATCAAACACATCCTGCCCCGGCGTGATGATGCCACCCATCCGCCACGGGCTGTGCCTCCGTCTGCTCCTCGCCGAGGGCGTCCTCCTGCGGCTCAGGCTCCAGTGAGGTCGGAACCTTCCTACCCTCCCCGAGCCACCCGCAGGAAGGCGACGCCCCTTGCCCAGGCCGCCAAGTCTTCTTCTTCCAAGAAGAAGAAGGCTAAGAAGCGGCCCTGAGACAGGAGACCCAGTGGTGGAGGAGGTTGCTCGGCAGGAGACAGTTACCGCACCGCTCCTTCCCCCGGGAGAGGGCCCGGGGGTAAATCCTGTGTTCCCTTTTCTTTTTGTTCCGCCGCTGGCCCAAGGGTCAGCGGTACCCACATTGTCAAAGAAAGAGCAATTTCCAAAACCTCTGGGTCATATAAGAAGGTCTGTGCTGAGGGTGAGCGAGTTTCCGCTCCCTCTCTCTCAGCCATTCCTTCCGTCGCCACGGGCAGGGTCTTGGCGCCCCGGGGACGCAGAGCCTCCCCACGTCACCCTGCCCACTCGGAGCCATGTGAGTGGACTCCACTCACAGCCTCAACTTCGGGACGCACTGCCTCCCGGGTTGGGCGACAGTGCTCCATGCTGCCCCCCCGTGGGTACTTCTGTTGTCCGGATGGTTCCACTCGTACGGTGCTTGGGGGCGTGGCTACGCCTTCCCAACCCGTCCCGTTGGCTCGTTCGGACAATCAGACTCGGCTACACGATTCAGTTCGCCAGGCGTCCCCCCAGGTTCAGCGGCGTTCTGTTCACCTCGGTGACAGGTCCCAACGCCTCTGTCGTGCAGGCGGAGATTGCGGTTCTTTTGGCGAAGGACGCAATAGAGCCTGTCCCTCCAGCCGAGATGAAGTCTGGGTTTTACAGCCCTTACTTCATAGTACTCAAGAAAGGCGGGGGGTTACGGCCAATCCTGGATCTGCATGTCTTGAATCGGGCCCTTCACAAGCTCCCATTCAAGATGGTCAAGGTGAAACGCATTCTCACGTGCGTTTGCGCCCAGGATTGGTTTGCAGCTATCGACCTGAAGGACGCGTACTTTCATGTCTCGATCCTTCCTCGTCACAGACCGTTGCGTTCGAGGGGCGGGCATATCAGTACAGGGTCCTACCCTTCGGGCTGTCCCTGTCTCCTCGCGTCTTTACCAAAGTCGTGGAGGGGGCCCTTGCCCCGCTCAGGGAAGTGGGCGTTCGCATCCTCAAATACCTCGACGACTGGCTCATTCTGGCCCAGTCGCGAGAGCAGTTGTGCGAACACAGGGACCTGGTGCTCAGTCACCTCAGCCAGTTGGGGCTTCGGGTCAACTGGGAAAAGAGCAAGCTCTGCCCCGTGCAGAGCATCTCTTTTCTCGGTGTGGAGCTGGACTCGCACATGACAGCACGTCTCACCAACGAGCGTGCACAGTCGGTGCTGAACTGCCTGAATTCGTTCTCGCGGAAAACAGCGGTCCCACTGAAACAATTTCAGAGGCTCCTGGGGCATATGGCATCCGCAGCCACGGTCATGCCGCTCGGATTGCTTCATATGAGACCGCTTCAGCACTGGCTTCACGACCGAGTCCCGAGGTGGGCATGGCACCGTGGCTCGCTCCGTGTGGTCATCACACCGAGCTGTCGCCGCACATTCAGCCCGCGGTCGGACCTTGCTTTTCTACGGGCCGGGGTGCCCCTTGTACAAGTGTCCAGGCATGTTGTTGTTACAACAGATTCCTCCACCACCGGCTGGGGTGCCATATGCAGTGGCCAGTCGGCGTCGGGCTCCTGGACAGGACCCCATCGCCATTGGCACATCAACTGCCTCGAGTTGCTAGCAGTACTCCTTGCTCTGCGCCGGTTTCGACCACTGCTGCAGGGCAAGCATGTACTGGTCCGGTCGGACAACACATCGACTGTTGAGTACATCAACCACCAGGGTGGTCTACGCTCCCGTCGTATGTCGCAACTCGCCCGCCATCTCCTCCTGTGGAGTCAGCGCCGACTCAGGTCGTTGCGCGCCTCCTACATCCCGGGCGAGCTCAATCGTTCGGCCGACGCGCTCTCACGACAGCTCACTCTCCCAGGGGAATGGAGACTCCACCCCCAGGCGGTCCAGCTGATCTGGAGCCGATTCGGGGAGGCACAGGTAGACCTGTTCGCCTCTCTGGAGTCGGCCCATTGCCAGATGTTTTATTCGCTGACCGAGGGGACCCTCGGCACGGATGCACTGGCACACAGCTGGCCCCGGGGCCTACGCAAGTATGCCTTTCCCCCAGTGAGCTGTGCAAGGTCAGGGAGGACGAGGAGCAGGTCTTGCTAGTTGCGCCGTACTGGCCCAACCGGACCTGGTTCCCGGAACTCATGCTTCTCGCGACAGCCCATCCCTGGCGCATCCCCCTGAGGAAGGACCTCCTTTCTCAGGGGCAGGGCACCATATGGCACCCACGTCCCGATCTATGGAACCTCCACGTGTGGTTCCTGGACGGGACGCGGCAGACTTGAGTGGCCTACCGTCCGCGGTTGTTGACACCATCACTTCGGCCAGAGCCCCCTCTACGAGGCGCGCTTATGCCATGAAGTGGAGTCTGTTCGTTGAGTGGTGTTCTTCCCACCGGGAAGACCCCCGGAAATGCCCGGTCGGTGTTGTGCTTTCCTTCCTTCAAGAGGGTTTGGAACGGAGGCTGTCCCCTTCCACCCTCAAGGTCTATGTGGCCGCCATTGCAGCGCATCACGATGTGCTCGATGGCAAGTCACTAGGAAAGCACGACCTGATCGTCAGGTTCCTCCGAGGCGCCAGGAGGTTAAATCCCCCTAGGCCTCACCTCATTTCCTCCTGGGACCTCTCTGTTGCCCTCTCGGGCCTACGGAGAGCTCCCTTCCAGCCCCTTGAGTCAGCTGAGCTGAAACATCTGTCTCTCAAGACAGTGCTCCTGACCGCGCTCGCCTCACTCACGTTGTCTTGAGACCCCGGCCTGGATATGTGCCCAAAGTTCCCACCACTCCCTTCCGGGACCAGGTGGTGAACTTGCAAGCACTGCCCCCGGAGGAGGCAGACCCAGCCCTTGCGTTGCTGTGTCCCGTTCGTGCCCTGCGCGTTTACGTGGACCGCACGCAGAGCTTTAGAAGCTCTGAGCAGCTCTTTATCTGCTTTGGAGGTCAGCAGAAGGGGAAGGCTGTCTCCAAACAGAGGTTGGCCCACTGGATAGTGGATGCCATCGCCTTGACGTACCAGTCGCAAGGCATGCCGTGCCCCCTTGGGTTGCGAGCTCACTCCACTCGGGGTGTTGCTTCTTCCTGGGCGTTGGCGCACGGTGCCTCTGTTGCAGATATTTGCAGAGCTGCAGGCTGGGCGACACCGAATACATTCGCGAGATATTATAATCTCAGAGTGGAACCGGTGTCCACCCATGTGCTGTCTACTCGTAGATAGCCATGGGTGTTCGCTTGCTGTGCCATTTTCCTCGGGAGAGGGAATGCGAGCACTTTTCCCACTCCTCAGTTCAGTTCCCCGTAACGGTGAACCCTGTGGAGTTCCTCCTGCATCCTGCGGCAGCCAGACGCGGCGGAGGCGTCCGGCGCTAGGTCCAGTACTCATGTGTATGCCCAATTGGTCTGCCCTTGTACTGGGCTAGATGCCCATATGCTGTGATTCCCCGCGGGTAATCCCATATGTGTTTGTCCTTGGTACGGTTTCCCTAAACGGTAAACCCTTGTCTTTCCCTGGGCGGCTTCGTTTTGCCCTATCTCTGATTGCTAGTATGTTCCTCCCGGAAGGTAGGACCTACATCAGAGATCTTCCATATGTGTGTAGCGATTTAACTCAAGAGGGGAAATATTAATAATTATTCATAACTCAATATGATTTATCAATTATGATTAATTATGAATATGTAAATCGGTTAATCAGATTTACTGGATATAGCTACATTAATCTTAATATTACAATCAATTAACCTGTTGTCCAGGGAACACAGTGTTGATTGTTTAATAATTCTAAGAAATGTTCATTTCCAGGTTATGGAAAAATAACCTTCTTAACGCACCGTGCTACTTAGAGCATAGGTTCGGGTCTATATTACTTAAGAGGCAATTCATTAGCAGACGGAGTCAGAACCAAACATGTATTGTGCACAATCTTTATTAACTAACTCACAAACACATAACTAACTAGCAAACACATAACATAACATAACATACACAAAAGGGTCACACACATATGTAGGTCAGAATGAGTAATGATAGAGTTGAACCGGAAGAGGTACTGTTACATAGAGCTATAGTAAAATCAAAGACACTCTGGAAAGGACTCATCAGTTTCTTTTAGCAATAGCAAAGGTGAGTCTTACAAATCAATACTAAATCGCTGTTTAGCATTAAAATGTACGATACTTGCAAGATGCCTTAAGGCTGAGGAGCGTCGGATCTGCAGGTTGAGGATAAATCTTGAGGTTATC
>RJVU01054446.1:563661-593943 GCA_003731715.1 Anabarilius grahami
ATGTGTTACTGTCCTCAGGCCAGTCCATATGTGTTTTCCACACATTACCTCCCTTCGGGCAGGGTGTGGTCTCCGTAGCGTTCCCCTCCTTGGGGAACGCTTTCCTGGCGTTTTGGTCATGGCTGAAAAACTTGGGAATTGAGTTCCGAAGCACTCTTCCCCATGGGTAAGGAACAGCAGCTTCGAACTCTCCACTGTAATGCCCTGTCCTCTCCATCCCACTCGTATGGAAGACATTCCTGGGCTTACTCTGGGCGCTGGAGGGTTGCGAGTATGGGCCGCAATTGCATTTGGCACGCTATGGCCTGCCAGCATCTGCCTCCCTAACACTCGTAACATGGTTCAGTCGCTATGGCATTTTCCACGGGACCCCATTACGTCAGTATCGACGTAACGTCGAACGTGACTGACTGAATGGGAACGTCTAGGTTACAACTGTAACCCCTGTTCCCAGAAGGAGGGAACGGAGACGTTACGTTCCCCTGCCATAGCTCTGAGTCACCGCTGAGTGGCCAGATATCTATCTCGGCTCCTCAGCAAAAATATGAATGAAGGTGAGTATGCCGGCCCTATTTATACCCGGATGCCGGGGGAGGGGCCCGGCATGTAAATCTCACAGGCCAATTCCCATTGGCTTGTTTTGTACCCTTGGAGGTGATTGGGCTCCCAGGCGAGACCCGATTACGTCAGTATCGACGTAACGTCTCCGTTCCCTGTTCACTGTCTACATAAAAATTAAAAGGTGCTTTGAATCCTGGGGCTGTCAGATGCAAGGAATGTCCCCACTGGAGAACCATGTTTCTTGGTGCCTGGGTGGCAAGACGAGGTGAAATTAAACCAGTCAGAGTCTATCAAGCCTGGTGAAGATTCAAATGTTTGGCTTGTTGGGGGTATTTCAGGTTATGATGATCTGTCCAAACCAGGAATGAATGGTGAGCTCCCTTCAATCAAAATCTACACCGGGCAACATAGATCCAGCAGCATCGGCTCCACTCTGCTTGACACCATTGACAATTAGGTACAACAGCTTTGGAAATCCTCACAATCACAATTTTTGCCTCTTCCTCTACAGTTTGCCACCCTGGTCCCTATGAATCATCTGGCTCTAGTACTATAACCACCGCTTCTGCCTCCAAGCAGCCTGTGACTTCTTTGACGTTCTCTGGCGTTGCTTCCAGCCCTCTTGCTACTCCAGTGTCAAGGTGGAGGAATGTAATGGTATGGTGACACAGTAATGCTCTTAAGAATGCATCTGCTATAGACCTCTATTGAATCAGAGCGTGATGAATTGAAAGGTGTCATGGGGCAACCAAAAGTTCCTAAAGAGAACATTACAGTAATTGTCACAGAACCACACAGAAACAGAATATGACTGCAGTTAACGGTGAACTAATGCAGCTGATTAAAAGCCGTTGGAGAGAGAGAGCATTCTGTTGGTGGAGGGGGAGGACTTATTGGACCTCACTTAAAGGTGAAGTATGTAGTTATAACACATTATCACTTTTCTATCATTTAAATCCCATAAAAGATTGTTAGGCTGCATAAATTAAAGACAAGTAAACACTCAGTAATTAAAAAAGAATAAATAACCAAATTAGCAATCGCACAAATAAATACAACTGAACAAATACTGTATACAATTGAAATAAACAGTGTTTTAAAATTTTCAGGTATTCAAGTACAGAAACTGTAATCAAATGTAAAATAACACTGCACTTCATAAATAAAATATACATTAAAAATATAGTTACAAAAGTTATTCAGTCAAGAACAGTGAGTGAATTTTCTCTTTGTCTTTTGTTGTTTGATTAACGTTGTAGAGACAGCAGCAGGAATATTAGGCTGCTGTCACTTTAAGAGCTGCATGGATCCAATATACTTTTACGTGTTTTCTTTGTCAACTGTTTACTTAACTGTGTTTATGATGATATTTTGACATATTTTTGTGTGTTTTTGCGGAAGAGAACTTTTGATCAGTTCAGTTTTGTGCACTATTCAGTATGTGAGGTGGCACAACACAGTCCTGGATGTCAGCGGAGAATAGCCCTGAAGACAGATCACCTCTGAAGATTTGACTCGACAGACATCGGCACAGATCCTCAGTAAAGACCATGAGAACCAGATGCACCCTCGGCACAGACCCCTATGGCCAGCTACAACTCCCCCTCCATATGCTGGCGTGATGTATCTCATTCTTCAAGAGGAAGGAGCTGGATGAAATATTCTGAATTTTATCAATCTACAATCTGACTTGTGATGCAGCCTGGAAACACAATCGCACCATGTTCGTTCGTTTGGCCAGAGGAGGACTGGTCCCCTGACTGAGCCTGGTTTCACCCAAGGATTTTTTTCTTCATTCCGACACCTAATAGAGTTTGGGTTCCTTGCCACTCTCACCTTTGTCTTGCTTGATTGGGGACAATATTCAGCAATATTATTGTTTTGACTGTACTTACACTTTCAGATGAGAACTGAACTGAGCTGGATGATGTCATCACTGTTTTCTCCAGAGCTGCTTTAGAACTCATTTCATAATTGATGAACTTCACCCCTTCGGCTCCATCTGGCTCTGCCTTCCCTCTGGCTCCACTTCGTCCTATAGGCTCCGCCTCAGTCCTCAGGCAACATGGCTCCATCTCGGACGCACGTCACTCTGGCTCCGCCTCAGCCTCCGGGACCATCGGTGTCACCCCGTCCCGTCTGCACGTAGGCCTCCACCTCCATCGGCCTCATCTCTATCTGTCATCCCCCTGTTGTCGACAGCAAAAACTCCACCATGGCTCCTCCCTCCATCGACACCGCCATGGGTTTTCATCCTGGATGCTCATCCTGGCTGGGTCCCGCCTGGCTCCTCCTGTTCCAGGATCCTCCCTGGCTCCTCCCACCATCATCACCACATTGGTTTTTCCCACCTTTTTTGTTAATTCGTCCTGCATACCTGTTCTGTTTCAGTTAATCCTCCCCAGTCTATTTAAACCCTGTGTTTCTTCAGTTCCTTTATCCAGTATTGTCTGTATTGAAGTGGGTGTAGTTTATCTCCTGAGTATTCTGTTTAGAGTAAGGCTGCACCATTTATCGTGATTTTATCGCACACAATTCAGCAAAGGCTGCGATTATTTTATGTGCAGCTTGTCAGAGCTGTACGGCTCTAGTAAATGCTTCTCCATCTGAAAGCCAGAGGGCGCTCTTGTGCAGAAACACCAAATATGCCCTGCCGCAGAAGTAGACAACACGCGTCATTCCAGGAAATCCCTATGGTCATCATACTATCGCTGTAGCTGAATAAACAGAAGATCGAAACGCTTTGATTGATCAAACATAACTAATAAGCACACAACTGCCTTATTTTGTGTAAGAAGCCACATCAGTCGTGGCAGTCGTGGCCTAATGGATAGAGAGTCGGACTTGTAACCCAAAGGTTATGGGTTCGAGCCTCAGGTCTGGCAGGGATTGTCGGTGAGGGGAGTGAATATCCAGCGCTCTCTCCACCCTCAATACCACGACTGAGGTGAGACCCTTGAGCAAGGCACCGAAACCCCCAACTGCTCCCCGGGCGCCGCAGCAATGGCTGCCCACTGCTCCGGGTGTGTGTTCACTGCTGTGTGTGTGCGCACTTGGATGGGTTAAATGCAGAGCACAAATTCCGAGTATGGGTCACCATACTTGGCCACATGTCACTTCACTTCACTTCACTTCACTTCATCATCTTACAGAAGGATCAACTGTCGTTATGAAGTGAGTTTGGAGTAAAAACATTATTAAATGTTGTCTTTTGTTGGGCAAGATGTTAATAAATGCTTCTTATGTCTGGAAAGATGTTGTTATTCTTTCTTTGACATTTTTCAAATGTACTTTATAAACGACTCAAACTCACAGTGCTTTCAGATAGATTAGCATTTGGGGCCATTCTTCATTGACAAGCTGCGCATAAAAAATAATCGCAGCCTTTGTAATTTCATAATTGCACTAAGAATCACGTTTAAGCATGATTTAAATGTTATTTTTTGTATTGTGTGATAAATCGTGCAGCCCTAGTTTAGAGTTTACTAATCTGATTTCCATTCCTTCATTGTGCATATTTTCTACAAGACCATTCGTTACATCAACAGCATGAAGTGCATTAAATATTACATTACATCAGGGATTCCCAGACTGGGGTTCACGATGGAACTGTAGGAGGGTCATGAGTTTAATGAAAAGCTATTCCCCGGTTTCACAAACAAGGCTTAAACCAATCCTTAAAAAAATTTCAGTGCCATTGTTTTGTCTCAAGATGCACACCAGTAATCTTTTTGTCTAGGGTACGTTTATAAAAAGTACTTAAATATCCTAATAGAACTAAGGCCTAATCCTGGTTTAGTCTAAGCCCTGTCTGTAAAACCGGGCCATTAAGTAACTAAAGCTGCTGTCCATTTATAAACCATTTATTAAAAAGATTATAAAATATTTTATATATTTACCTGCATGTCATCTGACCATTAACCCGACATCAGAGAACTGTGAAATAAATTTTATTATTATTATAATTATTATTATTGACTTAATGTTATTATTTTCCTAACTTATTAACTTAAAATCTCACAGGGTACTTCAAGTAAATGTATTAGGTCAAAGAGGTTCAGTTGATAAAAACAATGGGGAATCCCTGCATTGCATGTAAATATGAAATGACTTGGGAATTTGTACATTTTCATTTGTTTGAAAGACAAAAGCCTTCCAAATACAGTAATACATGGTTAAATGTCTCAATGAGTGATTAAAAGTTAAATGATTTCTGTAAATGCAGTAATCAAATGCTGTGTGGATCTCAGTTTTCAGTGATAGGCACATGAGTAGTGGATGGTCTGTGTGTGAAATTCCACAAACCTGTAAATCCTTCTGAACATATATTAGCAGTAGGTTTTTTAGAAAGGACAATTTAAAAGATAAAATGGCAGTAAATTATGAATAATTTACTGCTATTGTGAAAATAACACAATCATGTAAGCCATTAAAAAGTAACTGTAATTCGATTATGAGTAATTTAAAAACATAATATATTCTAAGAACAAGAATTAAATTTTTGGAATCTGATTACGTAATTCAGATTACATGTAATCAGTTACTACACAGCACTGTTTATAAAGCACTATAGAAAAAAGGTAACTTGACTATTATACTACCTCATACTGGTAACTTGTGTAATATGTAGGCTATTTACTCTGTACTGATTGTAACTGTTCATATTAATATAACTTGTTCTTTGTCCGTTTAATTGTAACCAATTTCCAACATGCATTCAAAATTTCCTCAAATCTGTCAATCTCTAACCGGAAACACACCCATAAATTTCTGTACCCAACCCAAATCCTTTGAGCGCCCCCTAGCGCAATTTCGTTGAATGACTGAATAACTGATGACAAACGAGGCAGAAACCCAGTAAAAGAGATTCATCTGGTACTTAATTTTATTCGGTGACTTGGATAGCAACACTATGAATTCAAACTGAATGGTTTCACTCAATTAGCGGTTTTAATTAAATGTCTGAAATGTATATCATGGAAATAGTGAACAACAACCCCGTGAATTACAATACATATTTAAAAAAAAAAAAAATGTTATCCCAAGAGTCTAATTTGATCTTGTCACTTCAACACAAAAACAATATTTTTTTACTCCAGGAATTTATTGTTATTCTTTCTTTGACCAATTTCAAAATGGAAAATGGAGTGCTGCTCCAGGACAGTTTTGTCACCCAGTATCACCCAGATCCAGTGTCAGGCACAAAGTCACGCAAATGCTGAAAGAATCATTAGGTTC
Source organism: Anabarilius grahami (assembly GCA_003731715.1). NCBI lineage: Eukaryota > Metazoa > Chordata > Actinopteri > Cypriniformes > Xenocyprididae > Anabarilius > Anabarilius grahami. The sequence goes on from RJVU01054446.1 coordinate 569,461, forward strand.
AATTTTAAATGTAATTAAGTTACAACACTTTAAAAAGCAAGCTCTAACATGTCATGTGAAATGAATTCATTTATCTGCCCTACTGTAGCCAAAAAAATAAAAAAATAAAAAATGGATGCAAAATAAAATGCTCAGAGGGCAGGATCACCTGTACAATTCCAGTTGAATAAGGGAAAATAATATCCATGTGTAGCTATATGCCAACAGCTAAGGGCAAGTCACACACCTGCCTGACAGGTTTCTTGTGCCAGTGGAAACAGAACAGTGGATTGATTCATAAGCAGATTGAAGTAAAAAAAAAAATAAATAAATAAAATTATTATGAGCAATGTACTCTTAGATGGCACTATATCAAACCTAAGGTGTATGTGTTTTCTTTTTTTAATCAGTGATTTTATTTATTTAGCATTAAATGTAATACGTAAAATAAGCATTGAAGTGGATAAATAAAATGTTACTGAATAATTGTGTAGGGTAGAACTAGTACTCCTGCTCATCTAAACATACCCAAATGCTTAAAGACAGTACCAGTCAATCACAGAGAGCATTTGCTGCTGATGCTGCACACACATCATGCTTATTTGAACAGAAATGTGTTTCCTAAAAGCATGATAAGCATAAGAAACCATTAAAACTGACACCACTAGCCTCTGCAATCTGCTTAGACTCACAACACTTTTGGAAAATGCAGGCCCAGTTGTTCAAAAAGTTTAATATCAGTTAGACAAATCTGGATTTGGTAATCTCAAGATTTGCTATCCAGTATCAGGTAATCTACCTTACTTTTGTGCAGTTGTTTTCAAAGCAACATTGGATTGGATTACGATGATCCAGATACACACTTTTTCCTGATTACCAAATCTGGATTACCAGTGCTCTGAATGGGACTAAATATCACGATGAAGGCTACAAGCTATGTAAAGAACAAAAGGTAGAACATTCAGCATGGGAATGCTTTAAGAGTTTTTATTTTAATAATCACAAAAGCACAAACTATACAAACATGCCCTTCCATTTTCATTTTTTTTTTATGAGTCAGACCCCTCATAAAAGCAATAAGAGATGCAAAAACTACTTTGGTTAATCTCAGACCAGTTGTTCAAAAGCCTTTGGCGGGACTTGAACCCTGGTTTCTGGTGTTCTAAGTGTGGTGTGTAGAAGAGTAACGAGTCAGGAGACTTGAGTCTTCCAAAAAATAAAAATCATCTTTACTTGAGAATCCAAGGTTAGAAAGTACAAATGAACTAGGATGGCAGAGCTTCCACAAAACAGAGAAAATAAAATAGACACAAAGGTCAAAAAGGCAAGGCACAATAAGGCACAAACTTAACTTGAGATCCAGGGCCTGTTCTTCGTATGTCGCTAACTCAGTTAGCTGGATTTGACTGATGACGATTTGGCATGATCATGGATTGTTCGGTTCTTTGACGCTCATCCTGGACTTGCTGCCATAGCAACAGGTCCGTAAACTTAAACCTGCTCATGAGCAGGCTTATTTCATGTAAACAGGATTAAATTGCATCTTTTTAAGTGGAATTGATACTTAAAATCTCTCCCAGCCACTGCTAATTTATTTCAAGAGTAGCTACTCTACTTATCCAGGGACAATAATTTTAAATGATAATAACTTACAAATTAATTTGAAAATATTATAAATGTTGTATAGACTATAATACTATAGGCACAGCCAGTTTTACTCATTGAAAGATTTATTTGTGATGGAATAATTGCTTTACAATTTGTTTTTAGAAATCTTTACAATTTACTTTATTGTATTGGAGTCTTACACACATGCTTGTACAGTTATTCTGAGCCGTGCATTCATTTAAATGGTGACAGCTATTATGGGAGTGGCTTGATGCAGTGCAGGAGATGCAGATAACTTGATCTTGACTTTAATTTTTAATTAAAACTTTAATTAATGCTGTCACGTAACAAAACGTAACGCATTTCATTTATCTATTATAACATAGTCGTAATGTAATTTTGTTCGCTTGGCTGTTTCATTATAAAGGTCCAGAAATTCGTCAAGTTTTTCGTCAGGTGTCTTTTCTAATTATATGATGTCATTATGTTGCTGTCTTGCCGCCAACCAATCGCTGCATTGCTGATCGTGGTTTCGATACATCTGCCCTTTTCAAGGAACACGAGAATGTGCAGTAATCTCAGACAATTTAATCCTCATATTTTAATCCAATCCACAAATTCGTTTGAAGAACCAAATTAGCCAGAGATCAGTTATCTCGATTAGAATATCTAGCATCTGTCAACGGACCCCTGGTGACTGGAGTACATAGGCTCAAGACTGAACATAATGGCAGAAAACAGCAGCCATAGATTGGATCTTTGGATTTTCCTCCCCTAGGAACGGCACCTGACGTTCTTCTGACTGTTCCCTTTGGCTTGGTGAAACAGATGAGATTCGGGTCTAAAATGTCTCGAGCAGGAATCCAGGACCGCTCCTCTGGGCCAAAGCCCTCCCAATCCACAAGATATTGAACCTTCCCATGGACCCTTTGAGAATCCAACAGCCTGTGGACTGTGTAAGCTGGCTGGCCATCAATGATGCGAGGTACTGGGGTGGGGCTTCCTAGCTGGAGAGAGAGTAGAGCAAACAACAGGTTTTAAATGGGAAACATGAAAAGTGGGATGAATCTTCATGGACCTGGGCAGGAGTCGTCGATAGGCTACTGGGTTAATCTTTTTGAGGATCTTGAAAAGACCAATGCATCATGGGGCCAGCTTGCGGGATTCTACCCGCAAAGGAATGTCTCTGATTGAGAGCCATACCCTTTGTCCCGGGCGAAGCATGGGCCCTGCCCTCCTGTGTCAGTTTTCCTGCCTCCATTGTTGTTGGACAGCCCTCAGTAAGGCAATACATGCTCTTTGCCAGGAACATCGGCACCGGCAGAACAGCTGTGTGGCAGCTGGAACATCAACCTCTGGCTCCTGTCCAGGAAATAGAGGGGGAGGGAAACCATACTGAGACTCAAAAGGGGACATACCTAGTGAGGAATGGTAAAGGGTGTTATGTGCAAATTCAGCCCATTTTAAATAATTCCACATATAACTGCAACTGCAGGTTTCAAACAGAGATGGTGACAAAGAGGCAAAACTTCTGGACTGTAGCTTTAAATGAGAGCTCCATGTGGCTCTTCAGTGTCTCTTAAATTTATTGATTTACCCTCTCAGTCTGGCCATTTGACGGGGGGTGGAAGCCGGAGGACAGGGTGATGGAAGATCCGATGAGTCGGCCAAACGCCTTCCAGAACCGGGAAGTAAACTACGGGCCCCGATCAGAAACCATATCCTGGGGAAAGCCGTGGATCCTGAACACATGCCTCATCAACAGTTCGGCTAGCTGTGGGGAGCTTGGACAAAGGAGGTGACAAGTCTTGGAAAATCTGTCTACCACTACCAGGATTACCGTATTTCCTTAAGACTGTGGCAAGCCTGTAATGAAATCCAATGAAATGTGCGACCAAGGAATGGTCTTGGAATGGGCAGCGGGTGCAGCAGGCCATGAGGGTGGGCCTTGGCTCCTTGTTCTGGGCACAGACGGAGCAAGTGGCAACAAAGGCCCGGACGTCCCTCTGCAATCTAGGCCACCAGAACTTCCTCTGGAACAGCTTGCATGTCTTAGTAATCCCAGGGTGTCCAGAAGGGAGAGAAGCATGAACCCACTGCAAAACCTTAGAACGTAGAAGGTTAGGAACAAAGAGGTGCCCTGGAGGGCCATTACCTGGACCTGGCTCCTGCAGTTGTGCCCTCTTAACAGCTGTTTCAATATCCTAGACAGCACTCCACTTCTGGTGGTTCAAACTGCCTTGAGAGTTTATCTGGCTTGAGATTCTTAGAACCTGGGCGATAGGAGAAAGTAAAGTTAAACCGATTTAAAAAAAGAAAGAAAAGGGCCCAATGGGCTTGTCGGGCATTCAATCTCTTTGCCTCCTGGATGTAAGTGAGATTTTTGTGGTCCGTCCAGATTAAGAATGGCTGTTTGGCCCCCTCCAGCCAGTGCCTCCACTCCTCTAAAGCCATCTTAACAGCCAGCAGCTCCTGGTTCCCAATATCATACATAATTCCTCTGCGTTGGGGTAAGCTGAGCACATGGATGAAGCTTATCACACTTGTGTGACAAGACAGCTCCTACTCCCACGTCAGACACATCCACCTCCACCACAAAAGGCAGCTCTGGATCAGGGCGGGTTAGGATTGGGGCAGATGTAAAGAGCTGTTTTAGTCTTGAAGGCGTGATCTGCTCTGCTGGTCCACACAAATGGTCTAGCGGATTTCCTGGTCAATACGGAAAGAGGCTGGGCAACAGAACTGAAGTTTCTAATGAATCTTCTATAAAAATTGGAAAAGCACTGTACCTGCTTCACTGAAGTTGGTCGAGGCCAATCCAAGACTGCTCGTATCTTGCCTGGATCCATCTGAAGGCTGCCCTTTGATACCCTGAAGCCAAGGAAGGGAACTTCTGGAACATGAAACTTGCTCTTTTCTAACTTCACATAAAGCTTATGTTTAAGTAGCTGGGCCAGGACCTGTTTGACCCGCTGAACATGCTCTTGGTAATTGTGGGAGAAAATTAAAATGTCATAAAGATAGACTAACGCAAATATATTCAGCATTTCTCTGAGAACAAAGCATGTCTTGAGAGACAAAGCATGGTGAAAAGTAGCCCTCAAGGCTCATTGATCCCACCCACTGTCTGTGGCAAGAGTGCGAAACGCTATAGCGAAATCTGCTGCTCTCCGGGTACCTTGAGAGAGATGGAGCAGGTGGTGATAAAATGAATTTGTGGTAGTTGGTTGTTGCTGGAGACCTCTGATCCCACAAAGCAGAGGCCCAGTCCAAAGCCTTGCCCATTAGGAGGGTAATAATGTAAGCTACCTTACTATTCTTAGTAGGAAAGATGCATTTGTGCCTCTTTTTTTTTATTTTTTAAAAATAAATATCCATGTTTTGTAAGGAACACACAAAAAATGGTGCAATGAAAAAAAATCACAGACCTAATTTATTGGCGTATTAAACAATCTATTTAGAAGGTGAAAAGATACAAGTTTGATGCGAGTAAAAACAGAAAGAACAGAAAGTCTTTATTATCATTGTATTATGCAAAATGCAATGAAATTTCGCTCCACACACACACCGCCATCTTTCTAATGACATAGGCTATATGGTTAATAAATATAGCTACAAATAAACCTTACAATGACATCCTAACAAACAAAACTGAATGACACAGGTAGTGTAGAAATTTTTATTGAACACCAGATGGCGAAGTAGAGCACCGTTTCAAAGGCTTCGAAGCACCGATGCAGTTTGTTGTAAAAGCCTCACTGCTTCAAAAGCTTCGTTTGGCACATCCCTACTTAAAGGGGCTGTATGTAAGGTTTTAACTTTAATAAAGCATAAAAATACCCCGATATGTTTGCAGATATTTAGGAAACATGCTAAGTTCACCTACTTGTTCCTCAGAAAAACAATGCTACAGCCAGATATTCCACTTTGAAAATATGCGTTCCGTGTTGGAATGTCTGTTTTTGTTTTGGTCTGTGTGAAACATGTGCTGTCAGTTTATCCAATAGTATTTCGACATCACAGGTTGCCAGTTGGCGGAAAACACCGCGAATTGCCATGGAAACCAACAAACAAACTGGTCAGAGAATCGCAGATTCTACCTGACCTAAAAGCCTCTGCATCCATCTAAATATCTCTATGAACAACAGCATATTAAAACAGATAAATCAACTCATCAGCTTACAGTTTGTAAGTCTCCTCAGCTTTCATTGTGAAATGCGTTCCCTATTGTTGCTGGCAACCGCGTCTTTGAACGAGGGGGCGGGCCAAACAATATTTTGAATTTGGACTGCAGTACCTATTTTGAACACTGGGTGTCATTATTACATAGAGGCCCTTTAACTTGAGATCTGGTGACTGGAGTACATAAGCTCAAGACCAAACATAATGGCAGGGAACAAGCAGACTTATAAAGGGCAGTACAGGTGAAGGGAATCAGGGCTAATGAGGAGAGTACTGAGTACAATTAGATACAATAGCACCATCTTCAGGAGTGGAGAGCACTGAGCTTGCGGTTAAAGTGCCATCTGGAGGCCTGGAGGGAGCATGACATGGAAGCTTAAAGAGGGCACCCCCTGCAGGTCAGGAATGGAACAGCAGCCCAGAGATTGGATCTTTACACTAGATCACAAAATCCAATCTTGGTTTTGATCTGAATAAAATTTTCAGTTTGTGTTGTTCAAAACTTTTTAGTAAGATTGGGATACCTTTGATCCAAAAAATCTGGATTATAATCATCCCATCAGAAGGGTGGATTTCAGGAACAAAACATAAAACTTTAAAATCTTTAAAAACATTTTTATCATGTAATGTACATACACACATTTTTTTATATATTGATCTTGATTAGTTTAACTGTTAAAGTAATAAATTACACTACTGTTAAAGTAACAAACTAGACATTAAGCTACATATTTAGTCTTTCTGTAATCTACTGTAAAGTAAAAAAAAAAGAGATTTTGGTGCCATAAAATAATCCCCAAACAACTGTAAATATCAAACAAAAATATTATATTTAATTCAAAGTGTTTTTTTTTATCACTGTTTGTAAACTACATTGGCACAATCATAAGAGATGAACTCTTGAATAAAATAGTAGGTGCTTCTCAGTACCTAAATTGATGCTTCCTCATTTCCTCCTTCCTTTGAATTCCATCCCGTGACTCTTGGTAATGAGGAAATGAGGTGATAACAGAAATTTTGATATGGATACAACTGCGTTAATGTATCTGGAATTATACAGGTTTAATTGGATTTAATGTAAACTGTCTAATAATGATGTCTAGCCTGAAAAGAGACTGTTAATGAGACACATATATTGTAGCTGCATGATTAATGGTTAAAAAGATTGCAATCTTAATTCAATGATTGACACAATCTTATTCCTAAATTATATATGTCTATTAAACTTTGACAAGTAGGCTATAATCACAGAAAACATTCTGATCTGTGTTGGCGCTGCTGCTGAGCCAGAGAGAGCAGTTGTCATAAGGTATGAAACAGCTTCACAAAACAGTCTTTTCAACCACACAGAATCATTATTTCAGTGTTACAATCAGGGCCTAAAACTAACAATTTGCCACACCTGGCAAATTGACTTAAGAAAATGACCAGCTATAAAAAAAAATTACCGGCCATGAAACTGTTTTTGCAAAAACAGGCAGTAAAGACACCAAAATGTTTGATTCCAGTGAAAATTCACAATTCTCGATTCCCGATACCACAGCTGAAATTACTAGCCTAACTAATATAAATTTAAAACATTATTTATAACAAGTAAACAGTCAGTAATGAAATAAGAACAACACATAAAATTACAAGCAATAGCACAAATAAATGCAATACAACAAAGATATACAAATGAAATAATGCTTTTCAGGTAGGTCTAACAGTAGGCTAGATTTCAGGTACAGAAATTTAATAAAGTAATCAAATGTAAAATAACACTGCATCCTCACTGTGTAAATTAAACATAGATTAATCCTTATTAAAGTTAAAAAGTTATTCATTCAAGAGCAGTGAGTGATTTTCTCTGTCTTTTGTTGTTTGATTAACATTAACAACACTAAGAATTTTTCAACAAAAAAAAAATTAATAAAATGAAATAGGTCTAGTTATTGTTTTAGTCGTTTTTGACCCATAATAAATAAAGTTATGACACCAAAAACTAACTCATACAGTACATTTCAAATATTGACAAGTAAACTGTCAGTAATAAATTAAGAATAAATAATCAAATTAAGAGCAGTAGCACAAATTAATACAATAGAACAAAAATACAAATGAAATAAATAAAGAGTGCTTTTCAGTTTTTTTCAGGTAGGTCTAACAGTAGCTTTCAGATAGAGAAATTGAATAATCAGATGTTAAATAACACTTCACTGTTTTCACTGTATAAATTAAATATAAGCCTTATTAAAGTTACAAAAGTTATTCAGTCAAGAGCAGTGAGTGTTTTTTTTCTTTCTCTTGTTGTTTGATTTTTAAAGGGGTCATGAATTGAGAAATCATCTTTTGTTTGAGCTTTTGATATATAAGAGGTTATCGTACTATAAGAATATCCTGTACGTTTCAGAACTGAAAACTTCCTTATTAGTCCAATAAAAGCTTTTATTGATACCAGGCCCATCGAACGACTGATCCTGGAATGTGACTATCTATATAGATAGGTGAAACGCCACTTCTGCAGAAGAAATCAGCACGTACTTCATCATTGTAACGTTAGCCCCTCCCACTGGCATGTTAGAGAGATGAGGAGGAGCGAATAGCGATATAGGACAAAAATAACGTTACCTTTCAAAGGATCCTAGCATTAGGATCCTTTGAAAGGTAACGTTATTTTTATCCTATATCGCTATTTAAAGTTTATTTACTTTCAACAATGTGATTGTCTCAGTTGAGAGGCGATTTTTCCTGACGTTAAGCGAGCATTCTGAACAGAGGCGAGGAACTTCTATCAAGGGGAACTCACTCCACTGAGATTGGCACCTCCCCCCTCAGATAGTGGGCATAAAATGGATGAGATTCGGACAGGCAACTGTAGATCTATTCGCCTTGCGCAAAAACTCCCATTGTCCTATGTTCTTCTCGCTAATGGACGTGGACATGCCCTTCAGGGTATATGCACTGGCCCGCCCATGGCCCAAAGTGCTGCTGTATGCTTTTCCTCCCCTGTGCCTGATAATTCCCCCACTGCCCAGGGTAAGAGAGAAGGGCCTGTCTCTCATTCTGATAGCACCCAGGTGGCCCAAAGCACCGTAGCTGGCAAAGATAATCCCTCTGTAATATGCCCAGCTGTGGCACCTCCCCCTCTGCACAGACCTATTGTCTCAAGCGAACGGGGAGATTTATCACCCACACCCGGACAGGGTGGCTCTCTGGTCCTGGCCCGTGAGAGGACAAACTTAAACACACTAGGGCTTCCCCCGCATGTAGTTGCTACTATACAGAGTGCCAGGGTCGTTTCTGCATGGTCCTCATATGGATGTAAGTCATCTTTGCCAGTCATCAGGAGAACTGTTCCTGAATGGGACCTCTCTATGGTGCTGGAGGTTCTGTTTCAATATCCTTTTGAGCCTCTGGGAAGTATTTCCTAAAGCTGCTGTCTTTCAAGGCGGCTTTGCTCTTGGCCTTGGCATCAGCTAAACGTGTCAGTAAGCTACATGCACTCTCAGTTCATTCCTCGTGCACTAAATTCTCTCTTAGTGGAGAGAAGGTTTTTAATAAGATAAGCTTAATCCTGCTTTTATGCCTTAATGCTTACCTGCATTCACATCGGAGGTGTTGGAGCTGTCCGCTTTTCACCCTCCACCTTTTTCCTCCACAGAGAATCAAGAGGCTGAATGCACTGTGTCCTGTTCGTGCCTTACAGACATATATGACCAGGACCAATGCTTTCTGGAAGAGCGACCAGCTGTTTATTTCATGGGCACCCCCTCACAAGGGGAGTCCCATATCTAAATAACACCTCTCACATGGGCTTGTGGAAGCTATAGTTTTGGCATATGAATCAAACGGAGTGCAGCCCCCAGGAGACATCAGAGCTCATCAGAGGTTCAGCCTTCTGGTACCTTCAAGAAACAAATCACTAAGTTGTTCCTGCCTTTAGACTGGCCGGCCACAAGAGCGTAGTTTGCTGCTATGGCCATCACGTAAATTTGGAGTATGGAAGGGGTGCGCCCCTTGTCCAGCATCTCCTGCAGAAAGGACAGCACCAGTAAAATGTCACAGGATGCTGGGTCTTCATTCTGTACTGCACACAAGTTGGAGAAGACAGACCACTTAAGGGAGTAGAGGTGTCTGGTAGACGGGGCTCTAGCCTCTGAAATAGTGTTCAATACCCTTGCAAGGAGGCCCATAGGCTCCTGTCGAGGGGCCAAACTTGGAGGTCTCACAACTCGGGTTGAGGGTGCCAAATCGTTCCCTTCGCCTGTGAAAGGAGGTCCTTCCTCAGGGCAATTGGTCTTCTGTCTCAGAGGGGAGAGGGCCACATCCATGCACTTTTGTAAAAGTGTGCTGGGTCAGAGACAGTCCGAATGGAAGGACGGTATACTCGAACTCGATACTCCGTGGATGGTTTCCCAAGCCTGAGCTCGGGTGGCGAGGGGCTGAAGTGTTTCGGGTGACAGGCCCCTGTGCTGAGACAGGGGACTGACGCTCATTGTATAGGGAAGAGGAAAAATGCTCTTTTTTTAATGTGTTTGTTTTTTATTTTGTTCACTATAACAGCGGTCAGTTGTATGAGCACGTAAACATGAATGGGCCCAGTGCCTGCAATGAAAACATTGCCTCCAATGCGCGGAAATGAACAGGGGGTTGGGAGGCAAACTCAAGACTTTTTTTTGGAGGGTGGTCCAGCCTCAGCGGGACTTATCCCTCTCCTCTTCCTTCCTTGCAAATCAGGACGGCTTCTGTGGCTCGAGGTCCAATGCTAGAAGTTTGGCCTGAAAGACCTGGAGGACCGCCATGGTGTGCAGAGCCCACTTGTCCAGCTGAGGTGTAGGTGCATCCAACAAGGGCTGAAGTGGACCTACAGGGCTTGGAGGGGTGGCCAGCCATGGCTTCCTCGAGAGGAGGCAGCTTCTCATATACTTTTTCTACTGTGCCGTCAATGGCAGTGAGGGCGGTTGAGGCAGAGGTATGGATGTGGGGTAGGAGGCGTGCCACGACTTGGTGAGTTCGTCATGCACCTTCAAGAAGAACGGTGCTGCTCTCTGACAAGGGGCCTGTTGGCGGTACTCCAAACCAAGCTCCTCGACGGCCTTTGATAGGATGCAGATGAGTTCGGCGTCCATACCAGGCCTGGTGTCGCTCGAATGGTATGGATGGTATAGTCAGCAAGGGGGCGGAGTCATCCACTGAGCCCGACCAATCCTCTGCATCAGAAGCCGCCAGTGACATACTGTCATTGGGGAGATCCTTCTCGGAACCTGAACAAGACCAGGCTGCTCGCACTGGAAGAGGGGCGCTGGTCTGCGTGTGTGAAGCATGCGGGACCTGTGGTTCGTAGGAGGAAGAGAATGGGAGAGCACGAGGGGCAGAGCCAATCTCTCTGAAAAGAAAGTGACCCGCGAGCGAAGAGAAGTGAGGCTCATGTTCTCACAGTGAGAAACGCCCGCCTCGGTGAGCGCAGTTTCTGTGTGGGCTCTCCCCAGACAGGCAACGCACTCACTGTGCTCGGCAGAAGCGTGCAGGGGTGCCCTGCACGAGCCACACCTGTGGCACGACATTCCAAACAGCTTTGCGTGAAATTTGCTCTGAAAGTTGCTCTTTTATTAAATCGCCGGAGAGCCGCAGGGGAAGCGCTGGGTCAGCTTGTTCATGGAGCACTGTTCTAATCAGCTGCTGCAGAGTGTGAGCTTGCTTGAGAGTGCTGCTTGATCAGCCCGCTTGCAGAGCGTCAGCTTGCTTGCAGGGCACCACTAAATCAGCTCATTCTGTGAGGCTTCTTCTGCGTTCTGCGAAAAGGCTTCATCTTCAGTCTTGTTCTCGGAGTCCAGCGAGGAGAAGATCTTCACGCTGAAAGAGAAAGGTTCTATAGCCTATAGCGGAGTTTTGCCCACTTATATAGGTGGGTATATTTTTCTTACAAAAACCCATTGCTTCACTTCAGAAGGCCTTTATTAACTCCCTGGAGCCGTATGGATTATTTTTATGATGGATGGATGCATTTTTTGGGCTTTCTCACCCCCAATTCACTACCAGTATAAAGCTTGGAAGAGCCAGGATATTTTTAAATGCATCTCTGATTGTGTTCGTCTGAAAGAACATAGTCATACAGGCCTACACCTAGGATGGCTTGAGGGTGAGTAAATCATATGTTCTTGGAATGTTAGAAATCAACGTTCCTAGAATGTGAGTTGTTAATAAAATTAAATTGAAAGAGTGTTTCAGGAACATCATACATAGTTTTAAAAAAAATCCTTTATAATATTAAGAAAACTGGACATTTTAATGTTTCCATAAGCAAAACGGAATGTTTGGAATACGTTCTTAGAACAAAAAATTTGTTAGGTAGGTGGTGACGTAATGGACAAATGACATTATTTTATTTTGTATTTTAAATAACTTTTTTATTTATTTTGTATCTTAATTTTTATTTTTTTATATATATATTTTCTCTTAATCCTTCTAGATTTATGTTATCTAGAAAGTGTAAATAGTATGCTACAGCAAGCCTACAGTGAGTTAGCGCTGGAGATCAGTACACATTTGACAGTCACATAAATGAAGTTATTCTCAGATTACTCAGATCCAGAAGAAAATTCACCTATTCATCAAAGTAAAATTATAGATGTACAAAACAAATTAACAAAATGTTTTGATAAAAAAAAACTCATGGAGAAACCATTTCTAAGATTGGAAAAACAGATGTATGGATTCTCTTACATTTATTCTTGGTTTTATATTTACAGCAGTGTCCATTTCTATTGTTCGCTTCAGACTTTTAAGACGCGCCCACGTTCAGACGGTCGGCGATGATTGGCTGGTTAAGATTTAAGTTGCGCCCTCTCGCTGAGAGTCTATTCTGATTGGGCGACGACGACTTTGAGTGACGTCATCGCGTGAAATGCCCATTCATCGGTGCAGTTGGGCGTTGGACTCCGCATCTTATTAGTAACCAGGGAAATTTCTCCATTTTCTGTGCAGTCTAGAGTGTTACAGGCACAAATCTAGGATTTAAATAAATACTTGCACTTTCCAAGGTTTTTTTCTACAGTTTTCTTCTCTGGGACTGGATTTGCTTGCTACGTTCACTTTTAGCGCGCTCTTTGGCCAGGTGTTGTATTCTAAGGAAGAGGCTTACTCTTTGTTCTGTATTGGGGATCTGTTGAGCTCTTTGTTGGAGTAAAAGCATGGGAGCGCAATTCTCTAAGACAGCTGGAAAAGGAGAAACAGCTGCAGAAAAACCCGGAGATGCTGCAGCTTCACCCTCTAAAGCCAACGGGCAGGTAAAATAACGGTCATTTAATAAGATAACTGATTTATTTATGGTGTTCATTATACGAATACTGACGCGGAGTTCTTCTGGAGACCCGCAACCAACAAACACACAAATTATTCAATGTTTATAACCCAGAGGCTTTGTCAGTTCTCATGTATTGGATATATGTATGATCGTAAAATGCTTTAATGTTGCTTAAATGTTTTTCAAAATCTGATTTGGCGTTATTTGTTCTTGAGAAACCTCTGTTTCGAATTGAAGAACGTTCTTTGTGGAGAATTGAAAGAGGCAATGCTGATTTTATCCGGGAAAACTATGGAATTGTGTTTTAAATCATTTAATTTACTGTTTTAGTATGTTTGTTTCGGTCCGTCTTGAAAATGAGGGGGAAGTGTGGGGGGTTGATTGTTAAGAGTAACAATGGCTCGCCACGCCTTTATTCACAGACGCTCGATAGACGCTTCAGTATCTCAATGGAATTAGTCCATTGGGGAAACCACAACAGATCAACTAAAACTGCTATAATCATTTAAATACGTTATACTGTGCCGTGATGGCCATTCATACAATCTGTGTTTTGTACAGGTTTGTTTGCTTATTTGGCGCGTCAGTTCTTTCGAAGGGTGTAACGCTGCCCTCTGGAGGTTGTGGCAGTGTAATGCGCCTCAACTCCTACCTATGACACATGGAGGCTTCGTGTGTGAACGAAAGTGTTTACGCCAAATTGTCTTTTCTTTAACATATATTGTGAACAAAATCGAAGCAGTTCTTTTCAGCGGGGTGCATAGCAAATTGTTTTGTATATGCAGCCTCTCCACTTTGTCTTATTGTGGTAGTGCTTGTTAACAGAGTGCAAGGCTTAAGGCTGGTCGTGTAATGATGGTCTGTGTTTTGCTTTAGGAAAATGGCCACGTAAAGGTGAATGGAGATGCCTCTCCAGCGGCTGCTGAGGACAAAGAAGAGGTTCAGGCTAATGGCAGCACGGCAGCTGAGGAGGGAGAGAAGGCTGAGGCAGCTCCTGCTGAAAAGGAGGCTGCAGAGGGAGAAGAGGCAAACACAGAAGTGAGTGTCACTGAAGAGGAGGCTGCAAAAGCTGAGGATGGTGCAACTCCCTCAACAAGCAACGAGACGCCCAAGAAGAAGAAGAAGCGCTTCTCTTTTAAGAAGTCCTTCAAGTTAAGTGGCTTCTCTTTTAAGAAAACCAAGAAGGAGACAGGAGATGGCAGTGAGGAGGCAGTGGCGGCAGGTAGTGAGGAAGCCAAAACTGAGGGAGCTGCAGCTGTTGAAGGAGGTGTGTTAGAAGAGAACGCCAAACCAGCAGAGGAGGCAGCGCCAGCTGTAGAAACCAAACCAGAGGAGAAACAGGTAGAGGAGCCCAAGGCTGCCAGTCCTGCCACTGAAGAGCCCAAAGAGGAGGAGAAACCAGCGGAGTCAGCATCAGTGGCAGAGCCCGCGGCCTCTCAGAGTGAAGCACCTGCGGCAGAAGAATCTGCCCCCACTGTACAAGAAGCAGAATCCAGTCCAGAGGTCCATGCAGAATCTGCCACAGAGTAATCTGCACTGCACACATCAAGAGAGTGAGAGAGAGAGAGAGAGAGAGAGAGAGAGAGAGAGAGGAAAAAAAGAACAGATAATCAAGGAATATTTCCCTGTTGTAAAATGGAGTAGTGCCAGGGTATGAGACTTTGGAGAACTTTGTCTGCAACAAGGAATATTTTAAAGATTTTTTTAGTCTTTAGTTTTTTTATATCTCCCCCTCCACAAATCTCACTCCACCATTGTGGTTATTCCTAGAGCTGTGAAATGGATGGCTAAATTGAATAATACAGAAAAATTTGTATTTATCTATTTTTGGCATCAGTATTAACTTTTTTTTTTCTTTTTTTTTATACAAACAAAACAATGTAAACTTGTTTAAAATATATGGACATGACTGTGGATTAAAGGCAGCTGGTTCAGGGAACAAAAAGGGGTGCAGGAATTGGGAATGGGAGTTATTTTTTAATTTTATTTTTTAAGTGTGTCACCTTGGTGGCTCAGCATTATACCACAGACGTAAGGAGAAGCCCAAAAACAGAATGACCAACAATTCATTCACTACAGTTTACAACACTAAAACTAAATAAAAAAGATTTTTTTAAAATTCTAAATTCAAGCCAATATAATCAACAATGCCAAGTTTATAACCACATATTTTAAAGATCCTGGGAACTTTTAAACACTTTTAGTGGTCTGTGATTTCAGTAGGAAAACGATTTGCATATGCTTTATGGTGTATCTCTGAGCTTATTAAAGTGTAAGTATGTATAGAAGGGGTGTTTCAACTGTGATTATTGTACAAATGATATCTTGATCTCAAAAAGCACATGCAGCTCTTTTATCAGCAAGTCATCCTCAACCATTGGAGCATTTTTGAAGTCAAACCAAGCTGTGACACGTGTTCTGGTTCCTGTTTATACTGTGGTTTGTTTTGATTACAACAAAATTAAGAAACTTATCAGATGCAATGTTTGTGTAGCATCTTGTCTTTTTCTTTTGTAAATATTGGAGAAGCCTGTACGTTTGACTTGGAGATTGAATGTAACTTTGCCTACAAAATTGCAATTAAACCTCTCTGCTGAAGGTGTTCTTAATTGTTTTTCTTTTTTGTGAGCACAAAAAGCAAAATAAATGTGAACAAAATTTGAATTGTTTTGTCCCTTTTACTCTTACCTTTCACAAAAAATGAGTTGCCACCATTCATAATTATTAATTGCTTTTTTAAAATAACTATACTAAACTACATGGTTACTAAAAATAAAACACAAATATTTCAGACAGTAGTATACTGCAATGTCACATGACCTCACCAAGTAGAGAAGTGATGTCCAGTTGTCATCTTGGGGGTAAACATTTTACAGTAATTTTTTCTACAAAAGCAGCCCAATTAGTTTTTTTGTTTGTTTTTTCAATTGCTAACAAGCCTTTACCAATACTTAAAGTACTTTTTCTAAACTCTTAACACAGCAACACACCTACATCACACAATTAGCCAAATAGTTAATTTTCTGCCCAAAACCATATTTTGTTACATAAACACAAACTACATTTAAAAAATGCTAAAAACCCTTTTCAACATATACTAACTCTATCAAAACACAGCAAACCTGATTCAAAATAGAGTCATTCTGTCAAAACATAGCACTAGTTTTCTATCCAACATGAACATATAGTCAATCAAAGTGCAATGACTGTCAAAATACTAACAGCTGATGGCATTATGAAAACTGCATTACTTATGTTTCAGTTCTACCTGCAGAAAATATGAAATCCATAGTTTTTAAAATTCAGTTTCCTTTTACTGCAGTAAAAGTATAATGCATGTAAGCCATTCTACATTTTGGTTGAGTGTTGAATGTGTGCATTCTTGGCAACAGAAGTGAGTCATTATTTTATAGAATGTACAGTTGAAAAAGAAGAAGAAAAAAGTAACAGAATTGCTCAGGGCAGCTACTGGTCAGATGAGTCCCCTATGCGGGAACTTCAGTGTCCCCCTTGGTTGAAATCTCTTTCTGGGGTTGAGTGTGTGGTGTTGATGTTGCCCCCATAGAGGGTGGAATGGTGTCCCCTTGGTAGCTAGTGCCCTATGCAGACCACATATTTTGTAAAAATGGAACAGTGGTAGTGGAATCGTTGTGGTAAAATCATTGTAGTATGAAGCTTTTACTGAAATTAAAACATGAAATTGCTGCCATTGATCAACAACAAATCCAACATACATGGTCTTTGGTTATTATGGAAGCTTTTTTTCCACCACAGAATTAAAAAAGCATAAAAGGTAATTGTGACTTTTTATCAAAAATATTTTTTATTTTGCAATTGTGAGTTTACATCTCACAATTCAGACTTTTTTTTCCTCAGAATTGTGAGATATAAACTAGGAATTAAGAGAAAAATGTCAGAATTGTGAGATAAAAAGTCAATAAAACGTTTTTTTAGTGAAGTTCCTAAACGTAATTTAGGGAGGAGCGAGCCCATCTAATCTTCCAATCAACAGCCAGAGTATATAAGCAGCTGCTTACCTCTCTTCAGTCTCAGCTGTTCCAGCATCCCTCCACCTCCCCAAACTCCACCTTCATCTCAGGTACCTTGCCCTATGTAATCATATCCTATATTTATTCACTGGGGGGGTATATCAGAGCTCGAGTTGAAGCTGCTTCATCGAGCCCCTCCTCAGTGGACAGCAAGCCAAATTAGATAACCTAATACCCTAAAGATTAAATGGGCAAACGAACTTGTTAATTTTCTATTCATGGCAGAGATAATCTTCCATAGGTTCTACATGTGTAAGGGGGAAAACCATATGAGATGCACAATCCAGCACACATTCTTACTCCTCTCCCATACCTCTTCTTCTCCCTTGTCCTGATCCAACTTTTCCTCTCCTCCTTCATCTATTCCTCTCCCTTCCCTTATGGAAAGAAAATATATTTCCCTATATATGAATGATCAATATATTACATGATTTAACAGTATATTTGAAAATATACAGAAAAACATATTGCGTAAATATATTACAATATATCGAATAATACATAAGGAATTGCCGCTTTTCAAATATTGAAAAATATGTGATAATATATGTAGTAGAATTAAGTTCGTAAGTATGGGAAGGAAGAAGACAGGGTCGACGAATAACTGCTGACTGAGTTTTTATTAATGGTCAAACGGCTCAACAGAAAACACTGTGCAATGCACGACAACAAAATAAACAATCCACAATGGGCTTCACTCCAGGTTCAGTTCAGATAATCCACAAAGGGCTTCACTCCATAAAGGTTGTCGTGTCTCAGTCAGCAGTTCCCCTCTCTCTCACACTCCTGCTTCTCACGGCGTTTTATCCTGTCTCCGCGCCAATCACTGGAACGAGAAACAGGTGTTCGTGATTTACATTCACCCCACTCATTCACCAAGCGTCTCCTGACGCTCTCTCCCGCTGCAGACCTCGCTGAACCACGCCCCCCTCGCCACAATATATTTACTACAGTTTTTTTTAATTGCTTTGGTGCAATTTTCACAAGCAACTGGTAAATTTTCAAAACTCTTAGTACTAATATCACAGCAGATCATCAAAAGTGCACTTTTTTCAAACATTTCAGCATATTTTCAATTGTGTTAGTACAATGCACAAAATCAGAAAGTATCGTTTTCACTACACAAAATAAGTGTTTCATCTATATAAATGTTTCATTCACAGTAACTGCCTTTCATAATGCTAGTACTGTCAAACTTTTCATTTTCATCTCTTTTCATTCAGTTTAATACATTTGTCTGTTATTTAATCCAACTGAGCTTAATGGTTAATCAATGGATCATTTGGTACACCTATAGATTGCTATAGATATTGATTCTATAGGCATAGTTTCTATAGAACTTGTTTTCATTTTCCGATATGGATAACCAAATGTAATGAATTCTTTTTACATTATAAGGAATTTATCTTAGATGATCACCACAATTACCAAAGTGAGTGTGTGGGGTCATGGTAAACCCTGCGTTGTGAACCAAATGTCCCCACTAGGTCTAAAATTACTGGTATTACCATCCTTTGGTTGGACATTTGGTTCCCAACGCAGGGTTTACCATGACTTTGTTTTGGGGTTTTTTGGTCCCCATGAGGAAAACAGCTTTTAAATCATACAAAATTATATTTTTATAAAATGTAAAAATGCAGAATGTTTTCTGTGATGGGTAGGTTTAGAGTTAGGGGATATAATATATAGTTATGAGAGAGGGGGGTGTTGAAATTTGTGAACAGAGCAGGATAGAGTGACTGTATAACTGACTGTAAGGACTGATTGTATAATATTAGACTGATTAGAGGCATTACCGTGGTACAGAGAGACTGCCTCATTATTGTAACTCACCCTTCATCTGTAAAGATCAACTACAGTATAGATTCAGTCATATGGTACAGTGGGAACATTTACTGTATTGCCAGAACACTCAGTTCTACACAAAACCTCATGACTGTCATACTCTACAACTTATGATAACAAACTGAATAAATATTATTACAAACATTATGGATTTTATGTCAGTTATGTAATTTAGGTAATGTAAGTGCATTTTCTAATTGTGTCATCTGTAGCCTGTGTAACTGTAATAATTTCAGCAACGAGGGTGATTTGAAACATGTATCTTGCATTGTTTGCTATTGAATTAACTGAATGTTAAAAGTACTAAACTGAAAAAAGATCATACTGTTGTGTTTCGGTGATTAAACCAAATGTTCCCATTACATATTACAATAATCTTGTGTTTGAAACAATGATTATGTGGACTGAAAACGTGCAACTGACTGAAAGCATTCCATCAGGTTTTGAAAGAATGACTAGCTGCGTTACAAGTGTGATCAGTGTGGATTTTTGTACTAAGAGTTTTGAAAATGTACACCTTACTTGTGAAAATAGTACCAAAGCGAATAAAAAAAACTGTAATATATCATAATGTATGTAATTTTATATTCAGTAATATACTTACAGTTTTTTACGATTGCTTGCACACTAAAATTAAACGTTTCCCACAATTAGCAAAACCTTACACTCAAGGAGCAAAACACAAGGCTAGATTTGCACATCTGTAAGCACATTGTCAGCTTCACACTATTTGCAAAACATTACACACAGTGATTTGCAAAACACTAAACACACTTGTATACATCAGACACAGAAGTATATCATGATGTCACTTCCTTGCAATTCCAAAGCACTGACTGTCAAATTACCACACTTATGAGCCAATCTGTTAAACACAGCCATCAGGTGCACAAACACATGATTGCTAAATTGTAGACACACCAATCAGGTTTAAGTACTATCAAAATGCAGCAGGTAGGTTTACCTGCCTTCAACCAAAATGGAAGGAGTCAGAAGAAGAGTGAAGGTGAGAGGAGGAGTACGCAGAGGCAGAGGCAGAGGCAGAGGCAGAGGCTGACCTGAAGCAGGAGGAGAACGTGCACAAAGAACAAGAGGACCAAACTTATCAAATGACATTCGTGCAACACTAGTGGACCATGTTGTGAACCACGGACTGATGCTGAGGGAGACTGAGAGTTCAGCCAAATCTTAGCAGATATACAGTGGCATCTGTCATAAGGACTTTTCGACAGGAAAACAGGTAAAAGAAGATCTGTCTACAGTTACAGTAATCAGCCGCTTATTGTATGCACCATATCAGCACTTGTATTACCCCTTCCTGTGACATTGTACAGTAAGTTACATGTATTATTCTCTACATAGGATTGAGGGTCGGGAACGACAAGGAGGAAGGGGGCCCATATTCACACAAGAACAAGAGAGAGAGATAATAAACATGGTTTTGGCCAATAATGCTATCAGGCTCAGAGAACTACAAGCAAACATTATCGGTGACCATGCCATTTTCAATAATGTCCATCAGGTCTCTGTCAACACTGGCACGTATCCTGAAAAGACATCAGGTTCAAATGAAACAACTTTATTGAGTGCCTTTTGAGCGGAATTCAGAGAGGGTCAAACGGCTGCGGCATGAGTATGTGGAGGTTTGTATTGTTCACTTTTTGCAATGTGATGTTGCATACGCCACACATTACTTTATTACATTGACTGTAATATACTAGACCTATCCTGAACTACACAATGTTGTCTTTCACTGTATTTCAGAGAGTTTTGCAGATGGATGCTGAAGAAATCCTGCATGAATTCATATATATTGATGAGGCAGGGTTCAACCTCACAAAAGCAAGAAGGAGAGGCAGAAATATCATTGGCCACAGGGCTATAATCAATGTCCCAGGGCAACGTGGGGGTAACATCACCCTTTGCGCTGCCATTTCACAGCATGGGGTTCTCCTCCGTCATGCCAAAATGGGCCCTTACAACACACCTCACATTCTCGCATTTTTGGAATGATTGCACCACATCGTCACAGCAGGTAATGAAATGCACCAGATACAATACGCTGTCATCTGGGACAATGTGTCATTCCACCGCTCTGCTTTGGTTCAGAACTGGTTTCAACACCATCCACAGTTGACAGTATACCTTCCACCATACTCTCTGTTTCTTAACCCTATCGAAGAGTTTTTCTCATCATGGCGGTGGAAGGTTTACGATCTCCAAGCTCAGGTACCCCTCATTCAGGCCATGGAGGACGCCTGTGACCAAGTCGACAACGCAGCTGTGCAAGGATGGATTCGACATTCAAGACGGTTCTTCCTGCGTTGTCTTGCTAATGAGGATATTGCTTGTGGTGTTGATGAAATTCTCTGGCCAGAACCAGCTAGGCTAAGAAATAATGTATAGTATGTTTACTGTAGTATTTTCTGTACAATATTGTCAGTTTTTTTCAGATTATTTTTTATGGTTATTGTTGTTGTTGTTGTTGTTGTTTACTGTAAATGTAACGTACTGGATACAGTATTTTACGATTGTCTGTTGTTTGCTGAGCTAACAGTGTTAAGTACACTATTGTAGTAGCATGACAACTGGGACATGTTTTGTTGTGATTCTCCATGTTGACTGATTTGGGTATATGGAGAGAAATCAATGATAGCAGCATTGGTCTTGTGTAGTGTTTGGTGAACTATTGTATAGTTGCACTTTCTCTTTTTATAGTTGCAAAATTGTTCTTAAGCAATCGTAAAAAACTGTAATATATAGATTTATATGTGATCAGATATGGTACTGCATGCATAATATATTGCAGATATATTTATTCATGCAGTATAAACACATATGGTACAATATTTTGTAACACATTTCTTACATTTTATAATAATTTACATTTAAAATGTTCCATATTTTCAAGTTAGTTAACAAAGCACCTGCATGTACTACAGATTCTACCAAAAAGACTATCACTGTGCTATAGCATGTATAGCCATTACTTTTTAAATAAATTTTTTACAGTCTTAATGGTGTTTAGCCAATCATAAACCTAACCACAGGCTCTACTCTTCAGCACAATGGTAACCCCAAAAACTCACACATACCATAAAACCTTTTAAATTTCAAAATAATACAACTTTAAACACTAACAGATCTCCCCCTATATCAATATTGAGCAAAACACAGGAAAAAGCACTTAATTTAAATTTACTCTCCTTTAACAGTCAGAAGCAAAGCATGCTGGGAACGTGTATGTCCAATATGCACAATAAAGGATAAAACTTTATGAATGAATGCTATTTTTGTCTTCATTTATAAATATTTTATATGTATCAATATATAGCCATACATGGTCAATGCATATATTGCAGTATATTGAAAAATATAAGCACTAGTTTCCCATATATGGAAATGTATTATGTAATATATCGCATTATATTTTGCAGTATATTCCCATATTTTTTGTTCCGTAAGGGTTACCCAAATATCATTTTCTCTCTGCTCCTCTGTGTTGTTCTTCATACACACTGAACAAATCCGATTCAAAGAGTCCTATTTTACTGTGTCCATGTAATGAAAATAAATTCAACACCTGACTATGCCTCCAACTGAGATTGGAATCTGCTATTTCTAAATATTTAAGTGATCTGCTAATTAAAAATGCGGTAACACTTTATAATAAGGTTCAGTTGTAAGTCATTTATGAATTATTAGTTAATGATTAGCAAATCATTTACAAAACATGAATATACATTTATAAATGATTTATAAGTGATATACTAATATTTTATGAATGTTTTATAAGTTCAGTTATAAGTCATTTATAAATTATCTGTTAATTATGAACAAATAATTTACAAAACATGAATATACATTCATATATGATTAATAAGTGATATGTTAACATTTTATAAATGTTTTATTAGTTCAGTTATGAGACACTTATAAGTTATGTTAATGATGAACGAATCATTTACAAAACATTACAATATATGTTCATAAATGATTAATACGTGTTATGCTAACAATTTACAAATGTGTTGTAAGTTATCTCAATTAAATAAATCAAACAGATCATTAGTAGATGGTTTATAAGTTATTAGTTAAGACATTATTTATCACTTATAATAACTGAAGTATTTATGACAAAATTTTTTTAGTATTATCTCAATAAACAATTGTTAATCATGAACAAATGTAGAACAAACCATTAGTAAATGATCAGTATATGATTTATTGATGAAGTTGTAAGCTGGTCTGTGTACAAAAGCACAAACATGCAGGTATGCTAGAGCACTATTTTTAAGAAGAGTAATTTATTTGTTTTGAAGTGGATAAACATTTATAAATGCCTTACAGTCAGGTGATTCCAGTGGATTATATTAAATCCTTTCACTCATCAGCACAGACTTGTGTTCTGTGTGGAGTGTGTGGGGTCTAGTGATGAAGTCAACCTCTGAACCGGTTTTACCTTCCACTGAAGCTCACATCAGGTGCACAGAGTTAAACACTCCATGTGAGTCAGAGAAGACAGCTGTCTATACCCTCACCAGTCAGCACTTACACTGCAGTACACACTATAAAGTGTTCAACACCTGTTACAGATGATGTGAAAACGCATGAATAAATAATTTACAAAAGCTTTCTGCATACCCTATTCTAAAGTGTAAACTATTCTTCACTTGTAAATGTGTTACACATCATTTGTAGACCTTTCTTTCCTGTTACAAATTATTTGTATATGTATACAAGTAATTTATAACACTTTCTGCATACCCTATTCTAAAGTGTAAACTATCCATCACTTATACATGTGTTACACATCATTTGTAGACCTTTCTTTCCTGTTACAAATAATTTGTATATGTATACAAGTCTTTTATAACACTTTCTGCATGCCCTATTCTAAAGTGTAAACTATCCATCATTTATAAATGTGTTACACATCATTTGCAGATCTTCTTTATAAATTATGTACAAACTGCAATTTGTAAATTTACCATTTGCCATATGCAAAGTATATCTTTCAGTTACAGGATATAAAAATCTATACGAATCCCGATATTTAAATTATATTTTTATATAAAGATTTTAATATTTTTATGCAAATATATTTTACTATTATATAGATATATTTGAGCCCCTAACAGCCCCTTATACCTAAACATGGCCACTTTTAAGCCACTTCTCAAAAATAAAAACGCAATATAGATATATTTACAGTGACTGTTATCTTAGTTGATAAACTGTTGTATAAAAAGAATAATTTGAAGCTCCCTACTCCACCCTATAACCTTAAGCATAACCATTTTGACAATATACGTAGTGTAACAGGCAGATAAATGTACGTTAGTCACAATAATTTATTTAAAGCATTACAAAAAGCAGTATACAAAACAGGCAAAACGACGCGTGTGCTACATTACCAGCGAAATGACAGCAAATTATTTGTGTGAGTAACAGAATGAAATTAAAGTGTTTAATCGCTGCAAACATTCCTCTGATCTGCATTTCCATCCTTTTAAGCGTCGCGCTGAATCTAAC
>RJVU01054446.1:605564-626062 GCA_003731715.1 Anabarilius grahami
TCCTCTTTATGATGCGCCAAATGTTTTCTATGGGTGAAAGATCTGGACTGCAGGCTGGCCATTTCAGTACCCGGATCCTTCTTCTACGCAGCCATGATGTTGTAATTGATGCAGTATGTGGTCTGGCATTGTCATGTTGGAAAATGCAAGGTCTTCCCTGAAAGAGACGACGTCTGGATGGGAGTATATGTTGTTCTAGAACTTGGATATACCTTTCAGCATTGATGGTTCCTTTCCAGATGTGTAAGCTGCCCGTGCCACACGCCTCTTATTGCTACCTGTCCCAACTTTTTTGGAATGTGTAGCTCTCATGAAATCCAAAATGAGCCAATATTTGGGATGACATTTCGAAATGTCTCACATTCAACATTTGATATGTTATCTACATTCTATTGTGAATAAAATATAAGTTTATGAGATTTGTAAATTATTGAATTCCTTTTTTATTCACAATTTGTACAGTGTCCCAACTTTTTTGGAATCGGGTTTGTAAAAACCAAGACCAAAAGTTTTCAGTGAAAGACTAGAGAAAATAAAGCAACTGTCTTCTGATGTGATGTTACAAGCTCCCAAGAAATCAAGAGCAAGTAACACATTTAATTTTATCAGAGTAAATATTTATCTGCGTTCTTAATTACCTAAGTATGTTCAGATGACAGTGCAGACTCTTCAGTCCAAAGGAGAGCAGCTTCACTCCTGAATCCATCAGGGTATTGTTACTCAGGTCCAGCTCTCTCAGATGAGAGTTTAATAATTGTAGAACTGAAGACAAACTTTCACAGCACTGACCAGTGAGATTACAGATGGCCAGTCTAAACAAAAACAAAGCACAAACTAATCAACACCAACGTCAGAAAGATGATATAAGATATGTTTACATGAACAATGTACTAAAAATGAAAAAAAAAATGTTGTCAAAATGATTCCCATTCACACAAATCTGTGAAAACAATTAAAATCACTGTATATTCTACAATAGGGGTGGGCAACTCTGGCCCTCAAGATCCACTTTTCTGCAGAGTTTAACTCTAACCCTGATAAAACTTACATGCTCGTAGCTTTCTAGTAATCCTGAAGACCTTGATTAGCTTGTTTAGTTGTGTTTGATTATTGTTGGAGCCAAGCACTACAGCAAAGTGGATCTTGAGTGCCAGAGTTTCCCACCCGTTCTTCAGTGTTGTGGATTTTAAACTAAGCAGGTTTGTTGAAATAAATTATTTTTTTGTCTTGTCAGAGGGAGAAAATACATGTCAATCATAAAGACAAACAGGTCAGGATCAAGCTATTATAACCTAATAATCCTGACCTAAGGTGGACCTTAACAGTGTGGTTTTAAGCTAATAAATCCATAACTAGCTAGAAAATAACATGCTAGCAGAAGATTAACTTTTAAAGCTGCAGTAGAGAGTTTTTAGAAAACGTTGACTTAGCCTGAAAATTTGAACAAGCACAACTCACAGGTCACTCCCCCTTGCTCTCTGCTGCGCTACAGCCCTCCCTCCACAGCTCCTCCCCCATCACAATGGAGCCTGCCGTGAACGCGCAGGCTAGTAAGCAAGAAGGGCCACCGATGACAGCGGATAAACAGTTATGGCACATTCACTGGTACGGACGAAACATCAACAATATGATTTACATTGACTATGGCCTGCCCATACTTTGACTACAAATTTGGTCCTCAAAACATTACGTATTTTGCAATACATGTCATTTAACTATATGACGTTGCACTATTTCTATAAGTAATAAATAGCTAGTAAGATAATATAACGGTAACTAACTTTACAGTATGCAAGCAAGTATTCTATCGATCTGTAATGCTAAATAAGGTTTGCTAGTACATTATTTCAGCAACATGACAAGCCAGTGAATTAGTAGGTTTCAATAGTTGCTTTGCACAGTGCGTGACATTTTATCTGTATGTTATGCGGCTAGAGTTTTGACACTGAGTCAATGGGCTCCGACGAGGAATTCACACCCACAGCGACTTCGAGGAGTCAACGGGCGGGGAGAAGAGGAAGCCGTGGTGTGCGCGGAGCATCAGGCAGGGGACGTGGGAGACGGGGCAGAGGTCACCGAGTGGGTCCAACTCCCGAGCACCTCAGCAGAGAGGACAAGGCGCGTGTGGAGAATTTGAGATTAGAGGGGATTGTTTGTCCGCCATAAACAAAGCTGCGGCACACCGGTAATCTTGAATTTGAACGCCTGTACGCGCTGTGCATGAGAGGGGTGAGATCAGCACGCACACGAGCTTGATTGACACTGCTAAGACACTCCTCCTTGCTCTGATTGGTTGTTTCTTACCGGGAGCGGTGTATTTCTGCAAATGGCAATAGGACCACTGGGAGGAGCCAGAGGAGCTTGATTTTTTCACTGATTATCTGTCTCATATTCTACTGTCAGGACATAATGACAGGTTTAACAAATATGTAAAAAATACATTTTTACAAAAGTTACCTACTGCAGCTTTAAAGAAAAAATTAAAAGATATATACACAACAATATATTCTGGTCCTTTAAACTGACTGAATGAGAATTTTACAATTTTGACTAAGGTTGTTCACAAAAGATCGAAATGTAATGTTTGTACAATCCTAATTCCGTCTCCCAGGTCTGTTTTGTTTGTCATGTCTGCAAGCATGTCTGCTTTCTCAGTTAGTCTAGTCCTTTGCCCAGTCTACCTAGTTTTTATTTTTGGCTCCCTAGTCTGTTCCACTTGCCCTGATTTCACTTTGTCTGCTCTTAACTTACGTATACCTATTGTTTGTGTTAGTTTTTTGTACTTTCCTCTGTTGTGTCTGCTCCCCTTTCTCCAGCTCATTTGATTCCACTGACAGCATCCCTCCAGTCCCAGGGATCTCCGACTATCTGTCAGCAATACTACCTCAAGTCTACCTCTTTTTCTGCTTACCGTGCTGCGAGTCCTATACCCAGTTTGGTTCACTGCCTTCTTTTTCAGCTACCTGCTCAGTCACTAGGGTTCTTTACTCATCTCACAAATTTTTATTTGTTACAAAATGACACTAATAAACTTTTTTTCAAACAGTCAATTGGTCACAGCTATCAGATGATGCTGATTTAAAATAAAATTTGATTACTACAAAACATCTGTTCATACACAGATGAATATATAGTGAATATTTGAAAGTCACACCTCAGTATGTTTAGTTGACAGTTTGAACTCTTCAGTCCAGTAGAGAGCAGATTCACTCCAGAATCCTGCAGGTCATTGTTACTCAGGTCCAACTCTCTCAGAGGGGAGTTAGATGATTCTAGAGCTGAAGACAAACTTTCACAGCACTGAGCAGTCAATCGACAACCTGCCAGTCTGAACAAAACAATTGATTCAGTAATTAAAATGTCAAAATTAATTGATACCTGACTGTCATTTACCATTTACATACTTTCCTTGTTAAATAAATATTATACTATCAAAAAGTCACCTATACTATTGTATTGGAACCCTTGTATCCATAGCAAACAAGCATTAATAATAGTTTACATTTGTGTTTTCCACACTGAATAGATTTGCTACATGACAGGTCTCACATTATACTATATATATTTTGAAACCACCTGACAAATAAGATAATCTGTTAGTAGTGAGCATGCAAATACACCAGAACAGTTAAAATATAACAAGATAACTCTCAATTATTGACACAATAATTGAATATTCCTAGTTATCAGTCAGTAGTACATTGATTGCTCATAGTGAATGTGAAGGTTAAACCTCAGTTTGTTCAGTTGACAGTGTGAACTCATCAGTCCAATGGAGAGCAGCTTCACTCCTGAATCCTGGATGTCATTGTTACTCAGGTCCAGCTCTCTCAAATAGGTACTTGATGATTGTAGAGCTGAAGACAAACTTTCACAGCACTGATCAGAGAGACCACATCCAACAAGTCTATGAAAGAAGATAACAGTGCAAAGAGGAGATGGATGTTAAAAAACATTTTCTATATTCTGCACATGACCATGTCTTTTAATGATCACACAGCTTTCAGTCCTGGGGGCCCACAGTACTGCATATTTTGGTTGCTTCTCAATTCTAAGGCTGCATCCACATCAAGTGGTATCCTTCACTTCCTCCACTAACTCACAATCCTTCGCATATTCCAAATCACAAAAATAATTAGTGGAAAATGAATATGCACTGACCTCACGCAATTTCATTCCATAATGCAAGAAAAAATGACTTTGGATATAAAGGTATTACGTTTACTGTTGTAAATTTATCACGTTACCACTGGGATACCACAGACAATTGTCATTTACTATATTGCATTAATNGAAAAATGCCTTTGGATATAAAGGTATTAAGTTTTCTGTTCAGACAAATGTCATTTACTGTATTGCATTAATAGAAAAACATTAACGCTCTGAGGTATCGCCGGCGATACCACCGCGGTTTTTTTCTTACCAGTGTGAAAGAGACTCAAAATACTCCGTTAATGTTGCACATACAGTTAAGAGTTATACAACATTTTAATCTGTGGAATATCTTCTTTTATTTGTGCTTTTTGCAAAATAAAGAAAACTAACATGATGCGCAGAGATGTATAGTAACGACTAAAAGGCGGTATCTGTACTTTACTAGAGTATTATTTTTTCTCCTACTTCCACTTTTACTTCAGTACATATTTTCGATGAGTTTAATACTTTTACTCCGATATTTTTTTTATGTGCTGCATCGTTACTCGTTACAATTATAAAAATGTTACGAATCATTCCATTCCAAACCCACATTACCACTGCCAGAACGGTAGATGGCAGGTTTGATGAAGCTGGCACATCATTGAGCGAATCAAGCGATTAAGAAGACTGCGCGTGCTCCCGTTCTGCCTTTTGATCAGCTAAAAAGATGGACGAACCAAAAACACTACCTTCCACCCCTTCAACTTCAAGTGATCGTGGCTGTGAGAGTGAGGAAGGAGACCACCCCTGGCCCTACTTAGAGTCTATGTTCTTATATTTCGGAGTGAAAGATAATTCATATAGAAGTGCTTACTCTGCCGCCCGAAAGGTTGTGAAATAATGGCCTTCAAAAATTCACCATCGAATTTGAAGAAACATATCAAGGTAAGTTACAAATATCATCACACCAGCTTGAGCTGTCAGTAAGCCCTTTTGCTAACTAGTTACATGCTGCGGTGTTAACTTAACGTTAACTAGCTGGCTATCATAAAGGCTGTCACGGAAGCGCGTTGAATGGTATTTTTGACCCATCACTAATGTCAACTTTCTCTTATTTTATGACAGCCTACTGTTGCCAAAAATAAATCGTAGAGCAAGTCTCCTTTGGTGCTGCTTAATCACACGCCCGATTTTATAGTGTAGTAGTGTTTTATAGGTTAATGGTAGTATAGATTTACACTGACATAACTAATGCAGGAGTTTTCCTGCATTGAAATGTTTTTGGCGGCCGCCAAAGCCTTATTTGTTCGTTTAGTGATGTAGAATAGAATGACTGCTGCGCTTGTCAGGGCGCAAATGAGAAAGAGCAGCAAGAGAGAGAGAGAGCGAGCGAGCGCGCTCATTCACCGTCTTAAAACAACACGAGCGCTGTCTTGCTCTCAAATTGCTCTCTATTTGTTTACATAATGTGCACTGTGAAGTAACATATACAAACAATGAACAGTTGTATTTTTATTAACTAAGATTAACATGGTTAGTTCATGTTGGTTATTAGTCTAATACATTAACTAATGTAATGTTAATAAATCAAACCATATTATAAAGTGTTACAAACAAATCATTTACTCAGAACACCAAATCATTTACTCAGAACACCTCTTGAAATGATAAGTGTGCTTACCCCATTTTTTTTAGTAAGAGTGGTTAGTAAGATTTAATCTTAATGAACTACTGTATTTTCAGGTTATTTATATGACAATGTGTAGAAAAATCACCTATAAAAATAATTTAGCCTAGTTTAGACTGGAGTGAGGTGAAAACAGAAAAAAGTGCAAAGCAAGTTGTTGTTAGCTAGCTGTTAATTTTATTCAATTGTATATGGTAGAAAATTAGACTATTAGTCAAAATTTTTGGTAATGAAATCAAAGTGCTGACAACAAACAAGGCATCTCAACTTGTCTGCATCTCAAGTGGTCTTCGCGCACTCCCGTTTCTTATGATGCATGGTTGGTTGTATCAAGTTAGGCCAAAAGGGTTTTGCAAGTAATTGCAGAGAAGTACTAAAGCAGAATCCATGAAGGATCTTTGGTTATGGGGTTTCTTGCTTAAGTTTTTTTGTATAGAATTATGGTGGATAACTGACTTTAATTGAATTAATTTTGCTTTTATCAATAGTGTCACAGCAGTTATTACACAATACACTATAATGTTGGTCACATTATAATTCTGTGAAGGTAAAACTATATATTTTTTTTGTCTCTTTTCAGAGCAAGCATGACTGCCACTTGAGTAGATACGAGGAACTCAGATCTGCAAAGCAAATGACTGCTTTATGCACACTAGTTTAAACACCACACTTAAGTAGAAGTACTAAAGTATTCAACATTTTTTGTACTTAAGTATTGCAAGTAGTTTATTTTAAAATTTACTACTCAAGTACTGAAAGTAAAAGTACAAGTATTGTGTTATGTAGTTATTAAAGAAAGTAGTCAAAAGTTTGAACATCATATTGTTTTTATTATTTCAAATGATTAACCTAAAGGACAATCACAATTCCTTTGGCTGTAACGTTTTGTAAACAAAAACAGATTAAGTATGTCCCTTCCCCCTTTAAAGCATCCCTCCCTTCTCTTCCCTGCTTGTTTTTTTTTTCTCCACAGCTTATTACCTTCTTAAAGGGGTGGTTAAATGCGATTTCACTTTTTTAACTTTAGCTAGTGTGTAATGTTGCTGCTTGAGCATAAACAGTATCTGCAAAGTTACAGCGCTGAAAGTTCAATGCAAACGGAGATATTGTCTTTTAAAGTTATGGCAGTTTAATGCCTACAAAAACGACCGGTTTGGACTACAACGAGCTTCTTCCCGGGTTGGTGACATCATAAACCCTGCAAAACACGCCCCCGGGAACACGCAACAAAGTGGGCGAGGCCATGCGGCACGGCATAATGGAAGCGGAAGAGTTGTGCACACCGGACGCGAGCGGCGCGATGCGACGCGTCAAAAGATAATAGAACCCATTATAATCTGTGATATTTTCTACACTGGATGCGCTGAAGAAGCTTCCAGAATCTTCATGAGTTCAATGCTGGATGGCTATTACTGAATGCACAAAGGCTATTACTGAAAGATGAAGCAGTTCCCACTTTAAAAGCAGAAGCTTTAATCAGGATAAAACTGGATATTGAAAGCTAACAAACAGCAGTGACAGCATCTAAACACTTTGACATAAATAAAAAAAATTAAATACCATTCATAAACGTCCTTTAAAAGCCGCGATTGCAGCTTGACCCTCTTCATCTGGGTCTAATTCGGGGACAATTTGATACAGCAATATAGACGCTATTATTTACATTTTCACTAAAGCAATGAATGGTAAGGGGCGTGGCGTTTCCGGACGCTTCAGCGAATCACGATACACTGGGCCAGCTACCAACCTGCTAACTAATCTGAGCACATTGCGTATTTCGGAGGGAGTGGCTTAATAGAAGCAGGAAGTCAAACGAGCCGTTCACATGACAGTGCAAACAGAGGTGTAGAATAAAGGTAAAATATATGAAAAATACGGCTTTTAAAAAAAAACGAAGCATTAAGACATGTTAAACTGCGCCCCAAAAACACAATCAAGCCTAGAAAAAAAACACTGAACCACCCCTTTAATATAAAGTATTATTATATAATATAAAGTATTTTTCCCACATTGAATTTAAAAGTATTTATTATGCTGTGACCATGGGGGAGGAAACATTTATGACACAGCCATGCACCCATAATGCACAGTCTAATTAGCAAAATTTCCATTGTCGAGCCAAAAGCAAGCATGTTATTGCGTGCAAGGCCCAGTATCACTTCCACTGTCACTTCTGGGGCTTGATTGAGCCTTCTTGGGGCCATTGACCAGTGTTTTTTAGCCCACCGAATACCAACTATGCTCGTAAGAAAGTTATAATAAAGTATTGATCAAAAAAAATATATATATTCTTGAGCTCTGTCATGTAAACTATCATGTATATACCTTAATTAAACAATTTAATAATCAAGTAAAAGGTCATTTATATCTGTATGATATTACACTATAAACCACATTGGGAAGTGGATGGATGATTCAGCTGCGGGAGCCATCCTCTGGTCAGACACTGGAATTCATTCGGCATGCGGTGCGACTCTCTCAGTGCATTATGGGTATTATCTAGCCATTGAGTGTACATCGGTTGTACACTCGTTATTGTGGTGCATTGTGGGATTGAATGAGTGCACTCGGTAATGTCTTTCGGACACCACTACAAATGGCTGTCCCTTCAAATAGTGCCCTATTTAAGGGTATAGGGCAGTGGTTCTCAACCTTTTTTTCCCAGTAGGCCACACTATGGCCCAAGTGCAAGTGACGTCACGGGCTGCATATAATTTACATATGACGTCTCCAATGAAAACCAATCAGATTTAATGTTATATTATATTAGCAGATAATATTATTATACCTAGATGTTGCACACACAGAAGAGGTGGTGTTTTCTGGTGGCAGATACGGTAATTTATTTCTGTCACAATTAAAAAATCAACAAATATTAAAAAAAGTTTCTTATTGTTTCACAGTGTTGAAATGGCTTGCAGTGTGACTTCTTCATCAAAGTGAAATTTTCTTGTTCAATATACTCACGTTACACAATACCCTGATATATAATATGTCACAGAAAATGAGTACCCAGTATATAGTAGGTCTGTGCATGTCTGAAAATAATATATGACCAAATCACCAAAATGATTTTATATGAACAAAAAAAAAAACAAATTATAGTTCAAACTTGATATTCATTTAATCTATTTTCATTTAATTTAAAAACAAAAATAAATTGTAAAACTGGGATTTATTATTTAAATGTGGTTGGTATATTGTGGGAGTTGCCCAGCCCTGTTCTAGTGTTTAATGCTAAGAAGGACACAAGTCTTTAGTACTCAGAAGGACTGATATAGGAAGGACACAGCCTCAATATTGTACAGCCTTCTAATTGAGAATCCCCATTGTATAGAATGTCTTCTTCATTTCACTCGTTAATTGTCAGGCCCATTTTGGGGGCATAGACCCCAAAAGAACATTTACAACATACAAAATGTGCAGTGCTGTGGGTCCCCAGGGCCAGCATTGAAAAACCACTGCCAAAGCGAATACACTGTATGACATGAAGCTCTCTAAAAACAGTTCTGGATTGATTTATTAGCTGTGAGAAAACCCTAACGAAAGCATGAGTCAGGTGAGCTGAAAGTATGTGATGAAACACAGCTGGAGACTCTTCATCACTGCTGCCATTAAACTCAAATGACATTGGTTTGACTTCAGAAACAGGGTTGGGAAACACTGTACTAAGTAATACTTTGTCTGGGATATAAAATTGTGTGCTTTGAATTCTGACCATGAGATTATAAACAGTTTCCACACGACAGTGCTTCTACTGCCTACTCTTTAGTGAGGCTTCAACTGTTTATATCCTTTCTTTTTCAATACTCATATAAAAAAGTATGCAATTATTTCCACATTTGTGTTCTATGAATAAAAATTGTAATATGGTTCCATAGATAAATTAGTTTGAATCTCAGCTACATACAAATGTTTATTTTGTGATGCTATGAATGAATACTCACAGGGCTTTTCTGCAGTTCATCACAGCTGGTATCAGTCTCCATCTACCCTCATCAGATGTGTTGTATTTCATGAGGTCAAACTCATCCAGCACCTCTTCTAACATCTGAAGCATGTAGGCTATTGCGGAGCAGTGAGCAGGAGAAAGTTTCTTCTCTGAGCGTTTGTCTGATTTCACAAATTCCTGAATCTCCCTGTGCAGGGTCTGATCATTCACTTCCAGCAGACAGAGGAACAGATTGATGGATCTGTCAGCTGAGAGACCGTAACTTTCTTTGATTTCATTTTTAATGTACTGTGTGGTTTCTCTGATGCTCTCTGTGCTGTTCTCTGTGTGTGTCAGTAGATTCTTTAACAGTTTCTGATTGGACTCCAGTGAGACACCCAGCAGAAACCGCAGAAAAAGATCCAGATGTCCATTTTCAGTCTGAAGGGTTTTATCGACTGCTGATGATAGTAGTGCAGACATGTTTTTCGTAGAGCTGTACTTCTCATGTTTATCATTCAGAAACAACTGCAATGGCTCCATGTTCTTTGTCAGATGGCAGTAAAACACATAGAATGCAGCGAGAAACTCCTGAACACTCAGATGTATGAAGCAGTAGACTTTCCTCTGATGAATCGCAGATTCCTCCTTAAAGATCTCAGTGCAAATCCCAGAATACACTGAGGCATCAGTGACGTCTATGCCACTCTCTCTCAGGTCTTCCTCATAGAACATCACATTGCCCTTCATCAGCTGTTTGAAGGCCAGTTCAGCAAGTTTTACAATCACTTCTCTGTTGGACTGCAGGAGTTTCTCAGGATCTCTTTCTTCATACTTCTGATTCTTCTTGTTGATCTGAATCAGGAGGAAGTGGATGTACATTTCAGTCAGAGTTTTAGGGATTTCTTTTCTCTGATCTGCTTTCAGGAGCTTTTGAAGCACAGTGGCTGAGATCCAGCAGAAGACGGGAATGTGGCACATGATGTGGAGGCTTCTTGCTCTTTTAATGTGTGAGATGATTCTGCTGGCTTGATGCTCGTCACTGAATCTCTTCCTGAAATATTCCTCCTTCTGAAGCTCATTGAATCCCTGAATTTCTGTCAGACGGTTGATGTATTTGGAGGGGATCTGATTGGCTGCTGCTGGTCTGGAGGTGATCCAGATGAGAGCAGAGGGAAGCAGTTCTCCTTTCATGAGGTTTGACATCAACACACTCACTGATGAAGTTTCAGTCACATCAGAAACTTTCTCACTGTCTTTAAACATCAGTGTTATCCTGCTTTCATCCAGACCATCAAAGATGAACACAACTTTACACTCCTCATAAATCTTTGAGTCCAGATCTTTAAGTTCAGGATGAAAGTCCAGCAGAAGTCTGTGAAGACTGTACTGATCATCTCGAATCAAGTTGAGATCTCGAAATGGAAGCACAAACATGAAATCTACATCCTGATTGGCTTTTCCCTCGGCCCAATCCAGAATGAACTTCTGCACAGAGACCGTTTTTCCAATTCCTGCGATGCCTTTAGTAAGAACAGTCTTGATTTGGTCTTTCTCCTCACATCCTGGCTCAGGTAAGGAGTTAAAAATGTCATTGCAGTAGATTTGAGTGTCATGTGAGTGTTGTGTTCTGGGTGTTTTCTCCATCTGTAAAACCTCATGTTCTTTGTTCACTCCTTCTCTCTCTCCCTCTATAATGTAGAGCTGTGTGTAGATCCTGTTCAGGAGTGTTTGATTCTCTTTAAGTTTGATTCCCTCAAATAAGCTCTCATACTTGTTCTTCATGCTGGTTTTATGTAGATCTTTGACTTTGTCTAGTTCATTATTTACTGGTTGGTGAGAATTCTCCTGCAGGTCTCCAGGCTGATCATCTCTATTCACAAAGCAGACACAAGAACAACAACACAAAGAATAAATGAGAGCAAGATCATCTAGTAAAGCCATGAAGTAAAACCATTAAAAACAAACTTCTTTATGCAGAAACTATCCTAGATACGCAAGAATGAGCTTTATTCTTCAAATTACATCTCACAAACGTCTCATCATGTTTGTTTCAACAGTGAAACGTGTGTTTATAAAAATGATGATCCACTAATGAGCTCTTATATTCTAGCGACTTTCGCTCCTGCAGGAACTGATGCAACAGAGTGCTCCTTGTGACAAATTTGATGGGCGAGTGCGTATTCGGGTGGTAAGACACTTGTGTGTGTGCGGGTTGACTAAAAGCAACAAGATCAACTAAAATAAAATAAAAATTATTTACAGGTGCAAGCATAGGCAGAGCATGTGCAAAGCTGGGCAAGGCCTGCCTACTTCTGCTTCTGATTGCTTTTAGAGTATTTTTTTACAGGTTTTAGAGTAACCTGCCCATAACTGTTGGTCTAGTGTCAGTTCCCTTTCGAAGGAACTCCATGCTGAGTCTGACGTCAATGCTATGAGGAAAGTCTCAGTGTAATGTGTGAAACTATTCCAATCCTGATTGGCACAACATCAGCCCATGACGCATGTTGGCGTATCATGGAAGGTATAAAGGATATTTTCTGCCCATCCTATAGTTTTTTTTGTTTTGTTTTTTGGTCCCATTGGCCAAATAAGTATTTAGTGAGATGGCAAATAAGCAGTTTAGATAGTTTTTGATCTTTGTGTAAGCTGCATGGGAGTGGAGCATGGTCAGTCAGCTCTTGAGGGGGCTGACTGCGCTCACTTTAAACATCTCCCACTATGGATGCTTCACTCCCTTCCTTGCCCTCTTTGATGAAAGCGGCCAGGGTAATGCAGAGGCAATGCGGTGGCTCAGATCAAATCATTTTACTGCGGTGGAGCCCTGCGCTTCAGGCAATAACTGACAGGTCTGACCCGAGTGCAAAACCAATAAAAACATCCAGTTCAGCTGGGGGCAGGACGTTCAAACCACACTTTGACGTTCAATCACTGTCGTTCGCTAAT
The DNA here is from genome assembly GCA_003731715.1 of Anabarilius grahami. Classification (NCBI taxonomy): domain Eukaryota; kingdom Metazoa; phylum Chordata; class Actinopteri; order Cypriniformes; family Xenocyprididae; genus Anabarilius; species Anabarilius grahami. The sequence continues at coordinate 618,266 of RJVU01054446.1, forward strand.
AGCAAAAGAAGGGAATGCGATGAGGCCCGTGAGAAAACAAGAATAAAAATATCTTCAGGGCTTTTGAAATGTGGCATGGACTCTTTTAATGGTTTATTGGGTAGATGATGTTAATTTTGGGTAAAAATAGAAAAATAATACTAAAGTACTTTGTAACATAGTAACTTAAGTAGTTTTTCAGCAAACTACTTATTTACTCTTATTTGAGTCATATTCTTTTTCAGTACTTCTACTTAAATAAATGTATTGCTACTTAAGAAATTATTTATTAAGTGGAAGTACTCAAGTACAATTTTTCAGTACTCTTTCCACCACTGCTAATGACAGAGTCTCTCCAGGCCACCAAAGAGACAGCCTCTGCCATCGCTCCATATCAGCACTGGTGGCTACAGAGAGACACCTTTGTTTAAATCTTTCTGGAATAAAAGAGAAAGAAGAATAATTTCCCTTAGATGCCCTGCTGTCTCCTCCTGGCCTTTTTGGTGACATAGATAGTTTGGTCATGACCATTATAAGGTTTTATAGTCTGGAACTGAACTATACACCAAGGTCGTCGGAAGAGCACATTAGGACAGGAAATTACCAGTATAGTGCAGTGCATATTTCGTTCTCATAGCATCAACGTCAGACGCAGCATGGAGTTCACTCAAAAGGGAACATCTCAGGTTACAACTGTAACCATAGTTCCCTGAGAACAAAACAAACAAGTTAGGTGAAAGGATTCAAAAGACTCAAGTCACTGTCACCCTTCATAGACATACAGCTAGATACTTAACACTGTTTGATATTCCTTTCGTTTGATACTGAGAAAGTGACTTAAATAAATAAGATGATCTCCTTTTATCACTGATGTTTAAGTTATAATTCTTTCTTTTGTCCCCAGTACTGTTTTTTTTTGTCTCACCTGGGGTTAACAGTCACTGTTTCGTCACTGAAGTTATAGGGTGCTCCCATGGATTCGTCACTTAAGTTATGTGGTGCTCCCATTGATTCATCACTCTTCATTGACATAAGGCTGGGCTCCGGAGATGCTGGTCTTTGGTTCTGGTAGTGAACAACATTCTCCTCCTCTGTCTCCTCAAAGCCACTCATTCTCCTGTGAATTAAATTTGATTATCAGTCAAACTTTTAGAAACATAATATAAACAATATAAATGACATCCCGGTTCTGTATCTTTTGTTTTGTATGGACATTTATGTTTAAATAAATTCTCTGTTATTATTGTTTCTGTGTTCATTCAAGTGTCTTGTTACTATGGCCAGAGATTGTATATTATAGGGAGACAAGAGGGTCTGTATCTGTATGTATTCCATAGTATGCCTTCTCTTAAAAAATAAATTTTTATCAAGCAAAAATCTACATATAGTTCCCAACGAAAGTATTGTTTAGTGTAAAACATGCTGAAGATTAGTGAACAGGCTGTCGATTAATTAAATGATTAGCTATTTACCCACAAAAGCTGTTTAATCAGCATAGTGAAGCCTCTCATCCATTGACATCCATTCAAAAAACGGCCTCTGGTCTCCTTCCCTGCGTACCGCCAGAGGAGGAGCATTAGCATTAGCCGTTACGCTTTTTTTGGCTAAAGGTTGCAGGCTTGCCTTCCAGTGGCTTTGCTATGGCCATGTTTGTAGTTTTGTAGTTTTTCCTATTTATTAGTCTTCCCCAGGTGTGTCTTGTTAAAGATGCAGTCCAGAAAATGTTTTGATTAAAAATGATCCAAAATCAATTTTTGAGTAAGTACATAACCAGCCAGTGTTCAAAACTATCTCCTTACCTTAGCTCAATTCACAACGGTAAGCTTGTAATAATGTTTTATAATAAGAGCGACCTGGTGGATTTCCGCGGGAAATTAGAGCATGCAGCACGTCTGTAAACAGAAAGGAAGGAGTCCCGTCCAGGCTAGTCGGTTTCATCATGTGAGGATGCTGCTTGTAGCGGATCATTTATTGCCTGTTCTCACAGAAGCTGAAATAATGAAACTTATCATTTTGATGTTGGATTGTAATCCAGAAAGATCCAAATGACAATCATCAGTGACAACTGGAGATTCACTTTGGACTCGAGTGGAGTGGCTACAGAAATTGAAATCAACAAGTAACGATAATACACACTAAATGCACATAGTTATGCAATGCTGATGTTGTTAACATTAACATCTTCAGAACGAAGTATAACAGTACTAATAATTTGCACGGTTTGAGCTAAGTGATCATTAGATTTAATCATCATTGGCACCACGATTTATTGTAGGCCTTTTCCTCAGTTGGTCAGAACAAAAGCGACAAAAACGTTACTTACTTTTTACTTATATTTTCCAGTGAAATTCTTATACAGGTCCTTCTCAAAAAATGTGCATATTGTGATAAAGTTCATTATTTTCCATAATGTAATGATACAAATTAAACTTTCATATATTTTAGATTCATTGCACACCAACTGAAATATTTCAGGTCTTTTATTGTTTTAATACTGATGATTTTGGCATACAGCTCATGAAAACCCAAAATTCCTATCTCAAAAAATTTGCATATTTCATCCGACCAATAAAAGAAAAGTGTTTTTAATACAAAAAAAGTCAACCTTCAAATAATTATGTTCAGTTATGCACTCAATACTTGGTCGGGAATCCTTTTGCAGAAATGACTGCTTCAATGCGGCGTGGCATGGAGGCAATCAGCCTGTGGCACTGCTGAGGTGTTATGGAGGCCCAGGATGCTTCGATAGCGGCCTTAAGCTCATCCAGAGTGTTGGGTCTTGCGTCTCTCAACTTTCTCTTCACAATATCCCACAGATTCTCTATGGGGTTCAGGTCAGGAGAGTTGGCAGGCCAATTGAGCACAGTAATACCATGGTCAGTTAACCATTTACCAGTGGTTTTGGCACTGTGAGCAGGTGCCAGGTCGTGCTGAAAAACGAAATCTTCATCTCCATAAAGCTTTTCAGCAGATGGAAGCATGAAGTGCTCCAAAATCTCCTGATAGCTAGCTGCATTGACCCTGCCCTTGATAAAACACAGTGGACCAACACCAGCAGCTGACATGGCACCCCAGACCATCACTGACTGTGGGAACTTGACACTGGACTTCAGGCTTTTTGGCATTTCCTTCTCCCCAGTCTTCCTCCAGGCTCTGGCACCTTGATTTCCGAATGACATGCAAAATTTGGACCACTGAGCAACAGTCCAGTGCTGCTTCTCTGTAGCCCAGGTCAGGCGCTTCTGCCGCTGTTTCTGGTTCAAAAGTGGCTTGACCTGGGGAATGCGGCACCTGTAGCCCATTTCCTGCACACGCCTGTGCACGGTGGCTCTGGATGTTTCTACTCCAGACTCATTCCACTGCTTCCGCAGGTCCCCCAAGGTCTGGAATCGGTCCTTCTCCACAATCTTCCTCAGGGTCCGGTCACCTCTTCTCGTTGTGCAGCATTTTTTGCCACACTTTTTCCTTCCCACAGACTTCCCACTGAGGTGCCTTGATACAGCACTCTGGGAACAGCCTATTCGTTCAGAAATTTCTTAGTGTCTTACCCTCTCGCTTGAGGGTGTCAATGATGGCCTTCTGGACAGCAGTCAGGTCGGCAGTCTTACCCATGATTGCGGTTTTGAGTAATGAACCAGGCTGGGAGTTTTTAAAAGCCTCAGGAATCTTTTGCAGGTGTTTAGAGTTAATTAGTTGATTCAGATGATTAGGTTAATAGCTCGTTTAGAGAACCTTTTCATGATATGCTAATTTTTTGAGATAGGAATTTTGGGTTTTCATGAGCTGTATTAAAACAATAAAAGACCTGAAATATTTCAGTTGGTGTGCAATGAATCTAAAATATATGAAAGTTTAATTTTTATCATTACATTATGGAAAATAATGAACTTTATCACAATATGCTAATTTTTTGAGAAGGACCTGTATTGGTCATACTTTCAAGATTTAGAATCTGTGATTCTGAAGTACAGTATCCACACCGGTGCGGTGACTGACAGCAAGCATTAGATTCATCCGCTGAGGAGCTGTGCCGAAGCGCAACGCGCGTAACGATAACTATTCCGCATATGACTGCAATTGCAGGTTTCAAACAAGAGATGGCGACAAAGAGAAAAATGCCGGACTGCAGCTTTAACTTGTTAAGCTTGTTTGCTCCTGTGTATTTAAACCCCTGTGTTTTTTGTGTTCTTTGTCAGGTCTTGTCCTACTCTGATGTACGTTTGGTGCTACTCATTCTGTTATCTGTTCCCTGGTTCTCTGGTCTCTGTAGTCTTGTTATGTCTATTTTCCATTTGGATTTTAGTTAGTACAAGGTAAGAGTAGTGAAGCAGTTAGCTAATGGTAAATAGTTACGCTGTTCAAGGCGTTTAATCTGACAGCGAGATAGCGTTAGCAGAGGTTTTAGCAGAGTACATAATGCAGGTAACAGGGTGAGGAGAGGCTGAGGAGCTACCCAGGAAGATGGCACAAGAGAGGACAAGGAAAGTGTAGAAGCCCTCCAAAGAAACCAGAGAGCTGTAACCGATGTTTGTAACGTTATTTATAAAACTATTGTTACATTATTATATTCCCCTCTGTAGAGCAGTTTGTCTGTTTAGGGCTACTGTAGAAACATGACAGCGCATTAAAAGATTGAATTTGCTCTGGTTTCATCATGATTATTGACCAAGTGCACCTGAAAGTGTGACATCTTCAGCAAACAGCCACATGAAACATGCAGAGCACCAGTTTGATTCAGTTCTTGTGAGAGGGTACAATTTATTTTTCTCAAAAGCTGAAAAGATAGCTGAAAAAAGAATCTCTATATTAATGCAAGTGTATCAACTGAATTTGTTTAATAATTTAAATGTAAAAAAAATCATAAAAGAAAACATTTAAGTTTAGCAGTCTTAAATCAAAGTTTAAAATCTGAAGCTTAAATATAGTTGTAAATTAAGTTTAATATTAACTGCTTATGTGTAGTGTGCTAATTGTTTAAATATACTATATAATTAACAGTGACTTAGCCATGTAATGTAAGTTATAATGGTGGTGAACACCACTAAAAACCTTCTTGAAACAAAACACCACAGTTTGCGCAAATCAAACTCAAAATTACTTAGTCATTGAAACCTGATTCATGCGCCACAGCTCATTTCACCGTATTTGAATAAAGTGCCAATATAGTTGCCAATATTGTGCAGGTCTTTTTAGGGTTGTGAAAAGAACACAGAAGTGCCATCATTGGGCATTTGTTTGTAAACAGTAAACTCATCTATTGTTCTCTTCACTACTAAGCAGGGGAGAAAACATGATGACGAATCGTATCTATGCCCATGTTTCCTGGGAAGAACACAAAAAAACCTGTTGCTACAACACTGGGGGAAATGGGTAATGAATAAGTGTTGACCTCGATATGAATGTTGACAATCTCATTAAAACAAGTATCAATTCAAATTTCACAGAAATGTATATAATAAACATTATCTATTCATTAATTGTGCCTGACGCCTCAAGTATACCTTGCAGTAAACTCTTAATTAAGTTTGACTGTAAATACATACCAAATACACACACACACACACACACAGGCATGTGAACGTTTGTTTGACTATATTAATGAGGGTGTCTCATAGATTTCTTTTGTTTTTATATCAGGTAAATTATATTTATTATATATCCCATATAACGTGAATGCGCCATAAAAGAAGAAGTTGACCTCACCCAACCCTGAAACAAAGCCCTCACAGAAACCCGTGTAAAATACAATGTAAATAGAAACATGATTTGGACAAGAAAAATCAAGTCTTTTTAACTGTTCAACAGTTTTCACTGTATTAGTGAGGTCATTTTTTAATAGTGTGGACAAGTAAAGTCATACCTGAACACACACACCAAATTTCAAGACATTTCTATGACAACGTTATGAAAGTAAGTTAAAATAAGTAATATAAGTAAGTTAAATTAAATAAGAATGACATTACTGGACTTACCAATTTGAACTTGTAAGCTTTGGTTACAGCAGTCTTAAATGACGTTTTATCAGAAAAAACTTTTGGTTTCGATTCCTTTCCCCTTTGGTTTCAATTCCCTATTTCTTTTACCCTTCACTGTGAAGGATCAAATAACAAGCATCAGCCCAAATGTGATTGGTTCTTCCTGACAGCAGACGCCTGTGATTGGCCCATATTAGGTACATGAGTGTATCACTTATCCTTATGTGTCCTTTTTTTCTCTTCATGCATACTAGCCCACATCTTTACATATGTACCAGTCAGACACTGGGTGTGCATCAGAAAAACTGGGTGTGCCACATTTATTTTCAGATTAATGTGCAAAAAAACCAGACTCTGCGTATCACTCACGTTACAGAATAGACTGGGCTGATGTGTAAAACTATACTCAGGTTTGCCACACACACACACAAATATATATATATATATTTAATTCAGTTTAGTACATTTGTCTATTATTTAATCCAACTAAACTCAAAGGGTAAGACCTTTGTTTGCCTTTGGAACACAAGTTAAGATATTATTGATGAAATCCGAGGGTATTTGATCCACACATATGCAGCAACGATATTGCACCTTTTGAGGTCCAGAAAGGTATTTAAGACAACAATAACCTTAATATTATGAAGCTTTTTTTTACACAAAAACAAAACAAGAATAATGACTTTATTCAACAAATTCATCTGTCCCCTGTCATACTGCTACACTATTTTCATTGTAGAGCTTCAGTGCTTTCGTCTGAACGGTGGCTCAGTATTGGCTCTGGTCACGTGAGCACGACCATACGTGTGATGCTGACGCTGGAGCTGGCCAATGAGCCTGCATTCAGACATAAACACTGAAGCTCTGCAATGAAAATAGTGTAGCAGTATGACAGGGAACAGACAAATTAAGATAATATAATCAGAAAAACTTATAAACATGTCTAGAAATTCCTGTTTAATCAGATTGCCTGGAATTAGACTGAATGGAATAAAAATAGGAAGGGGCTTCAGGCGGACCTCAATGCTGCTTACTACCTTATTAAAAACGGCAGACCCAGCAAGCCTGGCAAATCCATTGCCTATTGAAGGTAGGTCATCAGCAGAAGAAAGAGAGATGACCTTTCTCATGACGCCAAGGATTCTCCTTCTGACATTGTGTATGGCTCTGTATACCGTGGAGTAGGGAATATGATGTGGAACTTGTCACCCAAAACAAGAACTTACTGGTCTCCACCACAGGACCCCAGCCATTGTCACACTTCTCCCATGGCTGTGGTAAGTGGTAAGTGGTAAGGAAAGGGGAAAGACCTACAGTCTTTACTATGGCATGCACTGTGCATAAAAGTCCTATATGTAATTTCCATTATTCAGAGCCAACTCAAAACAGTTTAATTATTGAATGCATTTATGATTAACAAATGAAATTATTGGAAGTTTATTGTATGGGTAACAGGGCTTTGCCCTGCCTTACTATATACACAAGCAACACCTGCATATAATTACTGTATAAAGTAATTATAATAATAAAAATGTTTTATATTATATAAAACACTAGGGCCCGGTTTCACAGACAGGGCTTAGCCTAAACCAGGATTAGGCCTTAGTTCAGTTAGGGCAATTAAGTAGCTTTTATAATCGTTCACTAGAAAGAAAAAAAAAACATTACTGGTGTTCATCTTGAGACAAGACCATAGCACTAACATATTTTAGGGCATGTCAGTGCAATTGAAACAGCTCAAACATGCATTTTAGTCTGGGACTAGCTTAAGCCTTGTCTGTGAAACCAGGGGAAGGTTTTCTTAGGTTGTTGTTTTGGAATTTTGACCCATGTAAACTACTGC
>RJVU01054446.1:628232-670794 GCA_003731715.1 Anabarilius grahami
TCATGTAGCTGTCAGGCGGCAATTAAAAAAAAAAAGGTGTCATCAAAGTTGGTATTGTGGCGGTCTGCCATGTGCATGTGTCATTATAATAATACAAATTTTTGAAAAACAAGGTCAAATGGAGTTATGACCAGTGTATGACAAGTTTTTTGACTAGCGAATGATAAGAGATATATCTCTTTTGTCCATCACTGCAACAGCCACATGTAAGGCAGTGTAAAACAGTATATTGGCTAAGACTCAACAGCAAATACCAGACAAAGACTCTTCTCCGCTCTTTAAATACAAAAAAAAAACATTAGCCTTTATTGACATAGTGTATAGTTAAGAAAGTAAAGAAAACCCTGTACTTTAAACATATCTAGTTATGGCCGATTTCAAAAAACGGAGCGTTCAGAATCTTTTGTGTCGAATCAGTGATTCGGACCATGTATCAAACCGGCAAACTGCTGAAATCACGGGACTTTGGCGCTCCGAACCACTGATTTGATTCCTAAAATATGTTTTTAAGTACCTTTATGGATCTTGAGAGAGGAAGTACCATTGCTGTCTATGCAGGCCTCACTGAGCCATCGAATTTAAAAAAAAAATATCTTAACTTGTGTTCTAAAGATGAACAAAGGCCTTAGGGGTGTAGAATGACATGAAGTTGAGTAATAAAGTTTTGAGGGTTAGACACAGTATTTTATCTAACCGTCTTAAGCCGGGTTAACGCTTTATTAATATTTAATTAATGACAACTGAGATCTTACAGTGTGACATGGCTTACAGTGAGTATCATGTTCGTACAGTCTGAAAAGGAACAATCGTAAAGGACTATTATAAATCGTACAGTGTGCATCCAGCTTTACTGGTGTGTCAGTTTTTTTTTTTACAGTAAATGTTTATTTTATGTTAAACCACATAGCTTGTCATTAATTACTTAAGATATGCTGTGATTTGAAATTTTTCTTATTATTTTACATGTATACACATGTTTCATGGAATGTTAGGTCATGAATATTTACCTCAAAAGTCACGGAAATGTACTGGTAGAAATACATACGAACCCTGTGCTGTTAACGTTAACATCACACTCATTTGCTGATCATCGTAAGGAGACTGAGGAAGTGCTGGGAGTGAGACCATCATCAACAGATGTGCTGCTGTTATCAGACACAAATTTACTTTTATACTTGCTTTTTTAGAATCTGGAGCATTTTTAAAGAAAAAAGATACTTGTGTTTGACTTGCCATTTAAACTACTTAGCTGTGTACTGACTCGCTTGTTTTCTTATTTGAATAATTTAATTTTAACATAGTGACATCACTGACACAATGAAATATATTTATTAAAGTCACAAATCAGATTTGACAAAATAGTTTTGTTTTTTTATTTTCCACCTTTATTAATAATAATGCTAAATATTATTTAATTTTTATATTTTAAGTTGTGATCTTAAATTCCAATGCGATGAAGCAGCTGTCAGCAGGTGGTGCTGCAGCACCCCTAGTTCCCTAAAACATTGCTCCAACCCTAATCAGATCAAAAATACCAAAAAGGTACACATATTCTTCAAACCTAAACGGGCTCAGCTGCAGGACAATGAAGGTACACTGAAGCAAAAAAACAAAATGAATTATCCGCACACTGATGTAACTGCTTCTTAAAATATTTTTGCAAACCCAATTAAAACCCTAATCAAACATATTGGTAAAATCTAACCAGGTTCTTCAGGATTACAATTAGGTGTAATTTTTAGACCTAAAAAATCCTCCACATTGCAAAAATAGGATTTATTGAATCCAAGTAGCCAAAACTACTTGTTTTTTTGCAACATTTCCATTGGATCACCTCCACAACAACAACAGCAACAATATATGTAACAATGTTAAAAAACAGTAATGAACTAAAAGAAAAAACTAAAAGAAAATAAACGATAATGTGACATAGAGTACAAACATTTTTCTTAATTTAACAAATACTTTAATAAAATATTCATTAGACAGTACTTTGACATTCTCACATTTACAGATAATATACTGTTAAGAGCACTGCTTCAGAATGTTCGTTGAATGGTTACAATTTAGATACAATTCTAGAATCTAGATAAATATACAATTGTATCAAGTGTACGTGAGGAATATAAATATATATATAATTTGTGGTTTAGGCATTCTCTATGTTGTTGTGACATTGTTTTGGTCCCTATGAGAAAAACAGCTTATAAATCATACTTTAAATCACATTTCACGAGTTTGTTTCCTCATAAAATCTTTAAGCTAATAAGGTTAAGCGTATTTGGCTTGCTGTCCGCTGTGGAGGGGCTCGAGAAAGCAGCTTCAACTTGAGCTTGGATATACCCCCCAGGGACTACTAGTGCCTGGAAGAGGAGTATGATGGATGAGATGCCTAAATTATGTGGTGGAGTTGAGGAGGTGGAGGTATATCGAAACAACTGATGCCAGAGCAGGGTGAGTAGCTGCTTATATGCTCTGGTCGTAATTGAAAGATTAGGGTTCCTTCCTCTTGAAATTATGTTTGAATTTCACTAATTGAAAGATTAGATGGGTTCACTCCTCCCGAAATTACGTTGTGAACTTCACTTAAAAAATAAAAGTTTTCTGTGAGGGTTGTGTTTAGGGTTAGGGGATAGAATAAATATAGTTTGAACAATATAAAATTCTTTGTCTATGGAAAGTCCTCATGAAACACAGAAAACCAACATGTGTGTGTGTGTTTTAAAGATGTATAAAGTAAGAGTTTTTAATTCATTGATGTTTGACATCTCTGTTTTTGTGTGTTACATCTCAGCTTTTTAAACTCACACAGAGACACTGAGGAGTTGAAACCCAAATAAACCCAAAATCCAGCATAGAGAGACTCAGAAAATGTGGAGGTGAATGTGTGTAAGTGTGTGAGTGTGTGTGTGTCAGAGACACTGTAGAAGGACAGAGTACCGGTTGACACGTCCACATACACGCCTACTCTTTTAAAGGAGCCTGAAGGAACACTTATGACAGTTGACTTTTTATCGTGCCAGACAGTAAACCTGTTATCTGAGCAGTTCAGACTCCAGGATTTTTCATTGAATCCAAACTGACAGTCGTCACTCCATCCTTTCCTGTTGATTCCTTTATATGTCACTGATATATCAGCCTCTCCTTTCCATTCAGCCTCCCAGTAACAGCGTCCAGACAGACTCTCTCTACACAGAACCTGAGGACACTCATCAAATCTCTCTGGATGGTCAGGATATGACTGATGCTCTTTCAAATATGTCACCTTTCTGTTCTCATCAGAAAGAACAAGTTCATTGTTTACTGTGTTTGGATCCAGTGTGAGATTAAAGGCATCTGAACACAAGAAGACAGAAAGCTTATAACACAAGAAACTGTCAGTTAAGGTGTGTGTGTGTGTGTGTGTGTGCAAACATACATTTGTGTAGTCCTGCTGTAATCCTGAATTCTCCTCCATGATCCACACTACAAAACACAGTGTCACATTCAGCATATCTGATGCAATCAGTAAATACACACAAACACACACATGCACACATACTTGAGTTTGTCTAGTGTACAGCCCAGATTGTTCATTGTATCAGAGAGCAGCTTGACTCCTGAATCTCCTGGGTGATTGTAGCTCAGATCAAGCTCTCTCAGGTGTGAGGGGTTTGAACTCAGAGCTGAAGACACATAACCACAGCCTTCCTCTGTCACCATACAGCCAGACAATCTATAAACACACACAGCAATAGTTAGCATGCAATTAGTTGACATTAATCAGACATCACTAGCATAGTGACCTGTTGGGTCAATTAGGTTGTAGAGGGAGCTACACTTTCTGTGTTTTTGACTTATTTACTGAAGTTAATTAAGTAGTATATAAACAGTTCAACTGTTTTTAAACTCAACTTTAATATAAGGGTTTGTCATTTGTTTAATTAGACTAGTTTTTCTGCAAAATTACATACTGTACAGCACATACAATGTCTTTAACTGCAGTACTGTAGCGCTCTGTAGTTCTGTCTACAATGCTTGTTAAAGTCACATAAATAATAAAACAAATTACATTACAACAATGTGTGGCTGTTTAAGCTAGTCCTACACTAAAATGCATGTTTGAGCTGTTTTATCTGAAAGCAACTTGTACTGACATATCTTAAAATATGTCAGAGCCATTGTTTTAGGGCTAATCTCTTTATTTCAAGATGCACATCAGTAATGATTTTTATAGTGAAAATTTGTAAAATCTACTTAAATGTCCTAACTAAACTAAGGCCTAATCCTGGCTTAGCCTAAGCCCTGTCTGTGAAACCGGGCCTTGGGGTCACTTTAGCAAGCTGTGGAAGTTAATGTCTTTTTTTCCCCCACTGAAACTGTTGTGATAAATTTCATAATGTCAACTACTGTTTTTGAAAATAAGGCATTATTTAATAGCCTTAATACAAAGATTGCAATTCTGCTACACAGGTCTCTGATCTCTAATTATCTTCTGATTGGAATTACTATTCAAATTCGCTGTATTCTACATTTTTGTCTACATCACACACAATACCATTCAGTTAACTATTTTTTTTTTTGTGTAGAGATGTTATGGGGAAATTATTTAACTAAATTCATTGCGTACTGTGTCAGAGAATCCCAGAGTAAAAATCAGACAATTAATTAAAAACCAAGCCCAGACGTTTTCAATGAAAGACTAGGGAAAATATAGTAACTGAGTTCTGATGTGATATTATAAGATCCCAAGAAATCAGGAGCATCAAGTTACATATTTCATTTGATCAGAGTAAACATTTTTTTTTTTCTTAATTACCTGAGTATGGTCAAGTGACAGTGTGAACTCTTCAGTCCAAAAGAGAGTAGCTTTACTCCTAAATCCATCAGGGCATTGTTACTCAGGTCCAGTTCTGTCAGACGAGAGTTTAATAATTGTAGAACTGAAGACAAACTTTCACAGCACTGGCCAGTGAGATTACAGATGGCCAATCTAAACAAAAATAAAGCAGAAACTAATCAACACCAGGGTCAGAAAGATGGAATATATAGGGTATGTTTACATGATAACGATGTACTAAAATGCAAAAAGGTTTTCTTTTGTTTTTTAGCTTATATACGACAATGTTGCCATTATGATCCCTGTTCAGGGCTGGGAAACTCTGGCTCCAGATCAATATCCTTTATCTCCAACCCTAATAAAAACTCACCTGCTTGTAGCTTTCTTGTAATCCTCAAAACCTTGATTAGCTCATTTAGATGTTTGATTATTGTTGGATCTAAGCACTACAGCAAAGTGGATCTCGAGGGCCAGAGTTGCCCACCTCTGTTCTACAGTTTTGTGGATTTTCAACTGAGCAGGTTTGTTAAAAAAAATTCAAATTTCACATTGTATAACATTTGACCACCAGGGTGGACTTTAACAGGGTGGTTTCAAGCTAATAAACTTTAACTAGGAAAGAACAACATACTAGCAGAAGATTGACATTTAGAGAGAATTTTAAAAGGTATATACAGAGTAGTTTATTCTGGTCTTTGAATCTGATTGTATGAGGGAAACTTATACATTTTATACATAGTATACATAGTTTATTCACAAAAGATTAAAATGCAGTGCTTATACAACCCTCATTCTGTCTCCAGTTTGTTTTGTTTGTCTAGCCTACCTAGTTTTTGACTCCCTAGTCTGTTCCACTTGCCCTGATTTGACTTAGTCTGCTCTTATCATTGGTTTAACTATTAGTTGTGTTGTTTTGTGGAATTTCCTTGGCCATGTCTGCACTCCCTTTATACTAGTTCTCCAGCTAATTTGGTTCCACCATGGTCAGCTGTTACCTCCTCGATGGCCAGTCACTTGGGTTCTGTGCTCATCTCACAAATATTTATTTTACACTAATTAAATACTTTTTTCAAGTAGTCAGTTGATTACAATTATCAGATGATGCTAATCTGAAATAAAACCTGATCACTACAAAACACCTATTCATACACATTTAAGTATGTAGTGAAGAAGTGTAAGTCACACCTCAGTTTTTCCAGTTGACAGTATGAACTCTTCAGCCCAGTAGAAAGCAGCTTTACTCCAGAATCATGCAGGTCATTGTTACTCAGGTCCAACTCTCTCAGTTGGGAGTTTGTTGATTGTAGAGCTGAAGACAAACTTTCACAGCACTGACTAGTCAATCGACAACCTGCCAGTCTGAACAAAATAAAGGATTCAGTCATTAAAATGTAGAGGTGGACAGTAGTGAAGTATTTTTACTTCAAAAAAATTTAAAAAGTATCTATACTTTGGAAAACTTTTACTTCACTACATTCCAAAGCATGATGTTGTACTACACTACATTTCATAAATAAAAGTAGTTTTTTTTACCTTTAATACTTCATAAAAGTGTAGTGCTTTCTTACTTGTACAAGTAAAAATGTGCATGAATTTTACTCAAGTAAAAGTAAGACAGTACTAGATTTGTAATGTAATTAAGTATTAAATGAAATTTAATATGAAACATAGTGCCATAAAAAGTACAATATTATGCTTTGGTAAGTTGTGAAGTAAACATTTTCCAATGAAAAACACTAATAATGTATATACACTTAAAAAATGTAATTGACATTTGACTGCCATTTACATGCCTTCTTTGTTAAATAAATCTTTTAATTATCAATAAGCCACCAATCATATTGTATTGGAACCCTTGTATCCATAGTAACCATGCATTCATAACAGTTTACATTTAATTTTTAAATGAATTAAATAAGGAAAATAAAAGTCTAAATAGCAAGATAACAACAAATGTGGAAGAACAAAAGGATGAAAAATGAATGGGCAGATGATGCAAGAATGATTGAGGGACAAGGGGAAATGAATCCATAATTAAAGCAGTAATGAAAACGCAGGATACAAAACCAAACAGTAAGGTAAAAAAGTCCAAATCATTTTGTTAATATTCATAGCTTCTGAGTCATTTTTCTAGAGGCTGATGAAACCCTTGACAAATAATCAAAATCTGGCCCAGATTCTGTTTGTAGACAAATAAGACACTTTGCTGTTTTATTTCTTTACATTCATGTTCTTCCTTTTAGGGTTTACAAATTCATGCCAAAAACCTTTCCCTTTCTTTTCCATATTCTCTCCTTCCTTTTTTTCTTTTCTTTGAACTTTTCAGTCTCTCACCAGCACAACTTTGTGCTTTAAAGGGACACCGAAAAGATTTGTTATAACATAATAGGTTAAACATAGTATCTTTTTAGGTAACATGCTGTAGATGCACTTGAAACCACCTGACAAACGAGATCATCTATTAGTCAGCATGCAAATACACTAGAACAATTCAAATAAAGCACTTATAATTACACTCCATTACTGACACAATAATAATTGAACATTCCCAGTTATCAGCCAGTAATACATTGACTGTTCATCGAGTGTGCATGTCTAATAGTGAATCTGAAGGTCAAACCTCAGTATGTTCAGTTGACAGTGTGAACTCGTTAGTCCAACAGATAACAGCTTCACTCCTGAATCTTGAATGTCATTGTTACTCAGGTCCAGCTCTCTCAAATAGGTATTTGATGATTGTAGAGCTGAAGACACAGTTTCACAGCACTGATCAGAGAGACCACATCCGAGTCTATAACAGAGGATAAAAGTGCAATGAGGAAGAGATCATGTTTTCAATATTCTGTGCACGACAATGGCCCAGTTTCACAGACAGGGCTTAGATTAAATCGGGATTAGGCCTTAGTTTAATTGGGGCATTTAATGCCTCGTTTCCACTGAGCGGTATGGTTCGGTTCGGTACAGTTCGGTATGGTTCGGAACGGTACACCTTGATCAGGCTTGCGTTTCCACCGCCAACAGTACCCTTACTTGATAGGCGTGGTGAAGCCAGAAAATAGTGATCAACGTCATTCTCGCGCGAAGAAGAAAACGACATAGTAAACAACAATGGAGGACATACAGCAGATCTTGTTCTTGCTTCTCCGCTTGAGGCTGTCTGTCACAAGAAGAAGACAAGCTTTGCTTGCTGCACACCAACATTCGGCGTTTCAGAATACCAAGTACGCAAAGTTCAGACATCCATGCAGCAGCACCTACCAGCAAGCGGAGGAGAAAACCCGCGTAATTTAAAAACTATTTTATTGTGTCATGAAATGTAGTTTTAAAAGCTTTTCAGGCGAGAATGTAGTTGTTTAAAGCTCAAATCTGTGGTTTATTTATAAAGATAGCACCTATTTGAAAATTTGATCTGACGTTGTCTGAGTTGTGAGATCGAGGCGATCACCGGGCGCTCGGTGCTAATGTACCCAGCCGAGAGCAGCTGCACCTCGGCTAGTTCTTCTGACATTCGCCGCTGGTTCAGATGTCTCTGTAGTGGTTTAAAACAAGATATCATTCATCTTGTGTATAACGGGCAATCTTTGGTCACATGAATTTATAATTTGATCCCGGGCAAATCGTTTTGGCTGAGAGCAAAGTGAAGTTTCATAACTTTATATATTTATTTAACTTTACAGTTGTAGTGCGCTGTACGTTTGACTGAATTGTTTGCTTGTCTTTATTTCTTATTGTATAACTTCTCGTATTTTATACTTATACCTTTATAATAGTTATTATTGATAATTAAAACTGACTTTTAACAAAAAGAGTCAGTTGTTTTGCCTTGTTTCATTGACAGTGAAAATAATCACTGTACATATGCACATATTGCCTGAACCACACATTAATAGGTTTCATATTTTTAAAATAAAAACGAAAAGAGGCAGGGTTGTGTTTTATATTTTGTTTTGTTATATAGCCTACATGAAGTGAAGATAATCAATGCACGCGTTGCCTGGACCACATTTGTGTGTGGCGTCTCTTCTGTTGTCATTCCCCTTGTAGCACGCGCAAGTGACGATTCTCTGTCAACCAATCAACGTTCTGCAGAGTGTAGCTCCACCCTTTTGGTACGGTACTGTTGTACTTGGTACCCCAACGAAAGGGTCCCAAAAAAGTGGTACGGTACGGTTCGGAATTAGGGTACCATTCACAACTTTTGACAATGGAAACAGCAAAAAATTGCGTACCGTACCGAACCGAACCGTACCGTACCGCTTAGTGGAAACGAGCCATAAGTTGCTTTTATAAACGTGCTTAGAAAAAAGTTGATTTCAGCATAAAATGCTTAAACATGCATTTTAGTCTGGGATTACCTTAAGCCTTGTCTGTGAAACCAGGAGAATGTCTTTTAATGATCACAAAGATTTTAGTCCTGGTCCTGGGGGCCTACAACACTGCATGAGTTTTTTCTTTGGTTGGAGCTAAACCAGAAGTGCTCAATCCTATTCCTGAAGGTCTACCTACCTGCAGAGTTCAGATCCAACCCTGATCAAACCCACCTGTCAGTAATTTTTAAGTGCTCCTGAAGATCTTAATTTGCTGAAGATTGAACTTTGCAGGGAGGTAGATCTCTAGGAACAGGATTGAGCACCCCTGAGCCAAACTCTACATGACAGTGAATCTTGAGGGCCAGAGTTGCCCAGTCCTGTTCTGTTAAATGCTAAAAAGTGCATAAGCCTACAATCCTTGGAAGGACAGATGTAGGAAGGATGCAGCCTTAATATTTAACAGCCTTCTAATTGAGAAGCCCCATTGTACACCATCCTTATTTAAAACAGCCGGGGCCATATTCACAAAACATTTTATCTTACCACGACCAGTGGTACAGATTCTCAACAAACTGTCCCATACCGGCATGATGAATACGATCTTTATCTAGATGGAACTGGACCAAATAGTTTGACTGTTGCAATCCTAATCGGACTTAATTAATTAATTAATTAATTAGTTACATTTATATAGCGCTTTTCTGGGTACTCAAAGCGCTTTACATATAGTAGGGGGAATCTCCTCAACCACCACCAATGTGCAGCATCCACCTGGATGATGCGACGGCAGCCATATTGTGCCAGAATGCCCACCACACACCAGCTTATTGGTGGAGAGGAGAGTGATGAAGCCAATCAGTGTATGGGGATGATTAGAAGGCCATGATGGACAGAGGCCAATGGGCAAATCTGGCCAGGATGTCGGGGTTACACCCCTACTCTTTTCGAAGGACATCCTGGGATTTTTAACGACCACAGAGAGTCAGGACCTCGGTTTTAACGTCTCATCCGAAGGACGGTGCTTTTTGACAGTATAGTGTCCCCATCACTATACTGGGGCGTTAGGACCCACACAGACCACAGGGTGAGCACCCCCTGCTGGCCTCACTAACGCCTCTTCCAGCAGCAACCTAGTTTTCCCAGGAGGTCTCCCATCCAGGTACTAACCAGGCTCAGCCCTGCTTAGCTTCAGTGGGCAACCAGTCTTGGGCTACAGGGTGATATGGCTGCTGGTGAATGACCTGTAACGCTGCCTGAATCATAATCATGCACTGTTCGCTGTTGGCCAGAGGAGAACTTTGGCTTGCTTAGTTGGGGACACTTGATATTATATTATACTTGATATTGATATTACATTGATATATATAATGTTTTTGATCTGCCTGCATTGACACCATTGTATGCGAACATAACTGAGCTGGACGATGACATCACTCTATTCTCCAGTGCTGATATATAGATAAACAAACAAATTATTGAATTTTACAACCAAATGAATCAATACTGAATTTATTTAAGCTGGACAATGATGCCATTTTTTAAGAGCTGCTGTGCAGCCAAAATTATTTACCAGTTATCACTGTAAAACTGCTTTGACACAATCTGCATTGTAAAAAGCGCTATATAACTAAAGGTGACTTAACTTGACTAAGACCTCTTCTAAATGGCAGTAAAAGTTCTTAGCTAGGAGTTTCCTTTAAAACCTATTCACAAAGCTGCTGAGACCAAATTTTACTAAAGAATAGGGAGAAATCTTAAGCTAAGAGTAAGGGCAGGTTTGACCTCATTGCTATGGATGATGTCAACAATCTTACTAACTATGCACACAGTGAATGGCTGATGGGGGAGGAGTCTCTGTTGGCGATTTAATCGCAGAAATATTTTAGAATGAGGTACATGTTGCCATGTTCATATAAAGGTTTTAAAATGCAAGTGTTGCCATATTCAAATAAAGGTTTTAAAATGTATAAGTGTCACGAATTAAACTAGTATATGTTCAGCTAATTGTCAGCCTCTTACATGAGAGCCAACTCACCTAGTTACCTCAACAGTTTTCTGCATTCCTCCATCTCCCCGTTCCTCACTCTTAGCTGGGGATATGGGGGAGAACTCTGGGTTTGGGCTAAATTTCAAGCTCAGAGCCCTCAATCCCCTTGGACAGCATGCCAAATACACTTATTATATATATTTTTTTTACATTTACATTTACATTTATGCATTTGGCAGACGCTTTTATCCAAAGCGACTTACATTGCATTATACTATAAATTTGTATTGGAGTATGTGCAATCCCTGGGATCGAACCCATGACCTTGGCATTGCTAGTGCCATGCTCTAACCACTGAGCTACAGGAAAGCTTTTTTTAACTCTATTTGATCATTTGTAAGTGTGAACTCGTGAAAAAAACTGCCACAGGTAATCAGACATTATTTATTTATTAAAGATTTCTCTTTTGCCATATTATCATATTTTCAAATCTATAAATCAAAATATGTATTGCATTTATGAAGAAAAGTTTCAGCACTCAAGGCTCTATCACTATTGCCTCAATGGTGTACAGTGTCTTTAGGCAGATTGCTGAGGCAGACTGCCAGCAACAGCCATTGGGATTGTTTGATTTGGTCTTAATGACTTAGCAGTCCTCTCTTCTACTCCTTATATTTTACAGATTTAGGAGGTAGTTTCAGTGCTAAAATGCTTTGTGAAATACTCTTAGAGCAAAAATTTAGGAGTCCTAAAAATTAGGACTGACATTCCCATAAGAGTTTCTCCTAAATTGGTAAGTTTGGAGCTACTTTTAGCCTTAAGATGTTTTGTGAATCCGACCCCTGATTCAGATCTTCAAGTCAGGGAACTTAACTGAGTGTAACTCATATAAGAAAGACATACAAAATGTGCAGTGGGTCCCCAGGGCCAGGATTGAAAAACCATTGCCAAAGCTAATACACTGTATGAAATGAAGCGCACTAAAACAGTTCATGATTGATTCATTAGCTGTCTGAAAACCCTAACCAATGGAAATGAGATAGAATCAGAATGTGGAGGTCGGCTCTAAGTCTATGATAAGGCAAAGCTGGAGACTCTTCATCTTCATCACTGTTGACATTAAACTTAAATGACACTGGTGTGCCTCCAGAAACAGGGTTTGGAAACAATGAACTAATTCTTTTGTTTGGGGTATAAATTGTGTGATTTGAATTCTGACTATTGAATTCTGAGATAACTGTGCTTCTACTGCTTACTGTTTAATGTGGCTTCAACTGTTTTTTTCCTTTCTTCTTCAATATTCATATAAAAATATGTAATAATTTCCACATTTGTGTTCTATGAATAAAAATAGGGTTATGGTTCCATAGATAA
The DNA here is from genome assembly GCA_003731715.1 of Anabarilius grahami. Taxonomy (NCBI): domain Eukaryota; kingdom Metazoa; phylum Chordata; class Actinopteri; order Cypriniformes; family Xenocyprididae; genus Anabarilius; species Anabarilius grahami. The sequence goes on from RJVU01054446.1 coordinate 640,723, forward strand.
ATTAGTTTGTCTCAACTACATATCAATTTGTTTGTTTTGTGATCCTATGAATAAATACTCACAGGGCTTTTCTGCAGTTCATCACAGCTGGTATCAGTCTCCATCTACCCTCATCAGATGTGTTGTATTTCATGAGATCAAACTCATCCAGCACCTCTTCTGACATCTGAAGCATGTAGGCTATTGCGGAGCAGTGAGCAGGAGTGAGTTTCTTCTCTGAGCGTTTGTCTGATTTCACAAATTCCTGAATCTCCCTGTACAGAGTCTGATCATTCACTTCCAGCAGACAGAGGAACAGATTGATGGATCTGTCAGCTGAGAGACCATAACTTTCTTTGATTTCATCTTTAATGTACCGTGTGGTTTCTCCAATGCTCTCTGAGCTGTTCTCTGTGTGTGTCAGTAGATCCTGTAAGAGTTTCTGATTGGACTCCAGTGAGACACCCAGCAGAAACCGCAGAAAAAGATCCAGATGTCCATTTTCAGTCTGAAGGGTTTTATCGACTGATGATGATAGTAGTGCAGACATGTTTTTCGTAGAGCTGTACTTCTCATGTTTATCATTCAGAAACAACTGCAATGGCTCCATGTTCTTTGTCAGATGGCAATAAAAGACATAGAATGCAGCAAGAAACTCCTGAACACTCAGATGAATGAAGCAGTAGACTTTCCTCTGATGAATCGCAGATTCCTCCTTAAAGATCTCAGTGCAAATCCCAAAATACACTGAGGCGTCAGTGATGTCAATGCCACTCTCTCTCAGGTCTTCCTCATAGAACATGACATTGCCCTTCATCAGCTGACTGAAAGCCAGTTCAGCAAGTTTTACAATCACTTCTCTGTTGGACTGCAGGAGTTTCTTAGGATCTTTTTCTTCATACTTTTGATTCTTCTTGTAAATCTGAATGAGCAGGAAGTGGATGTACATTTCAGTCAGAGTTTGAGGGATTTCTGCACTGTCATCTTGTTTCACGATGTTTTGAAGCACAGTGGCTGAGATCCAGCAGAAGACGGGAATGTGGCACATGATGTGGAGGCTTCTTGCTCTTTTAATGTGTTCAATGATTTTGGTCAATTGATCCTCATCACTGATTCTCTTCTTGAAGTATTCTCCCTTCTGAGTCTCATTGAATCCCTGAATTTCTGTCAAACGGTTGATGTATTTTGAGGGGATCTGATTGGCTGCTGCTGGTCTGGAGGTGATCCAGATTAGAGCAGAGGGAAGCAGCTCTCCTTTCATGAGGTTTGACATCAACACACCTACTGATGAAATCTCATTCACATCAGAAACTTTCTCACTGTCTGAAAATATCAGTGTCATTCTGCTTTCATCCAAACCATCAAAGATGAACACAACTTTACAATCCTCATAAATCTTTGAGTCCAGATCTTTAAGTTCAGGATGAAAGTCCAGCAGAAGTCTGTGAAGACTGTACTGATCATCTCGAATCAAGTTGAGATCTCGAAATGGAAGCACAAACATGAAATCTACATCCTGATTGGCTTTTCCCTCAGCCCAGTCCAAAACAAATTTATGCACAGAGACAGTTTTTCCAATTCCAGCAATGCCTTTAGTAAGAACAAACTTTTTGCCCTTCTCCTCACATCCTGGTTCAAGTAAGGTGTTAAAAATGTCATTGCAGTAGATTTGTGTGTTATGTGAGTTCTTTATCCTGGGTGTTTTCTCCATCTGTAAAACCTCATGTTCTTTGTTCACTCCTTCTTTCTCTCCCTCTATGATGTACAGCTGTGTGTAGATCCTATTCAGGGCTGTTTGATTCTCTTCAAGTTTGATTCCTTCAAATAAGTTCCCATACTTCTTCTTTATGTTGGTTTTGTGTTGGTCTTTGACAATTTTGCATAGTTCATTATTTACTGGTTGGTGAGAATTCTGCTGATCATCTCTTTTCACTCTTTCCACACTGGAGAAACAAGAACAACAACAAAAGAATGAATGAGAGCAAGATTTTCTAGTAAACAGCCACATTGTGAAATATTCTTAAAAATAAAAAAGATGTTTTATTTTAATATATTATAAAATGTAATTTATTCCTGTGATCAAAGCTGAATTTTCAGCATCATTACTCCAGTCTTCAGTGTCACAAGATCCTTCAGAAATCATTACAATTTGATTTGATGCTCAAGAAACATTTCTGATTATTATCAATGTTGAAAACAGTTGTGCTGCTTCACAAAAGTGGATACAGGCAGTGAGACAGATCGCAACGGGTCATATTACTATAAGAAATACACTGGAGGGGAACATAATCGGCGACAATATGCTAAACAAACAAAAAAAACCAAACCATTCATTATTTTTAACCATGTCAAAGAATTATTTCACCTGTCGCCGAATACGTTCCCCTCCAATGTAGTTCTTATAGTAATATGAACCGTTGTGCTCTCTCTCACTGCCTGTTTCCACTTTTGTGTCCTTAAACATTCGTTTTTTTGGGGTCGACAGCTTATTAAAACTTAGTTCTGGGTTTTTTAGCTTGTTTGCTGTACACCATGTCACACAGCAGCTTTTAGACATTGTTCTATTTTTTGTTATAAGCCAGAAATGACAAAGAGGCAAGAGGGACTTGGATTGTTTTCCCCCCGGTGGGCATGGTTTTCATATTTTGACACGTGTTACTCTGTCTCTATGCGACGAAAAATATTTAAGAACTATCTAATCTGAATTTAAGACATTTTAAGACTTTTTAAGGACCCGCGGCCACCCTGTAAAATGTACACCATACGTAACATATTTATCAAACTTATCACCAGTGGGGTAAAAACATAATCTGAATAAACAGACTCTGAGCTAATCTGAACAAACAATTAGGTGAAAGGACCCAAAAGACTCAACTTAGATAAATCAGATTGCCCCCTTTTATCACTGATGTTTATGTTATAATTCTTTTGTCTCCAGTACTGGTTTTTGTCTCACCTGTGGTAAAAAATCTCTGTTTTACCACTGAAGTTTCGGAGTTCTCCCATGGAATTATCACTCTTCATAGACACAAGGCTGGGCTCTGGAGATGCTGCTCTCTGGTTCTGGTAGTGAACAACATCCTCCCCTTCTCTCTCTGCATAGCCACTCCTTATCCTGTGATTTAAATTGGATTTTCAGCCATACCTTTACAAACACTGACAACATAAATTATGCATAACAGAAAAATAGATTTTTGTGTTTCCATTTGCGCAAATAGCAAAAGAAAACTCCATAGTGTTTTCACAACTTTCAAAAAGAGAGAAAAAAAATAGAGAGCGATTGATAACAGCAGTCAGAAGAGAGAAAAATGTAATTTTTACCGTCATTCCCATAACTGCTGTATTAGAAACACCCTCACAGGTGCATTAACAATTTTTTTATTTTTTATTTTTTTTTATTTAAAACATGTCATCACAGCCTATGAAAAGGGTCTATTAGCTGTATGATGGCATCACTGTTTTCTCCAGAGCTGCTTTATAGCTAAATTTAACTCATTTCAAAACTGATGAACTTTACACAGTTATTGAACCAAAATTAGTCAACACTGAACTGATTTCAAATGAATGATTACTGTTTACTATTGTCCTTTTAGAGCTGCTTTAGAGCAGAATTGAATCATGCATCACTGGATCGTTATTTTCCTGTTTATAACTGTAAACGAGCTTTGAAACAATTAGTATTGTATAAAGCACTATTTAAATAAAGGTGACATGACTTGAATGCTATCATACCAAAAGTTTGAGTGCTAAGTACCTCTGTAAAATGTGGTATTAAGTTAATTTTTATTGGTTTCTGAGTTCTAAGACCCTCACTTGAGCTGAGAGAACCTATTTCCCCTCAACTAGTTCATGGAAATTTCATACTTTTAGCTGTGGGCTTTTGCTGGTGGGAGCAGAACAAAACATTAATGTTGTGTGTTGGGACTGGGACGGATTTTTCAGTCCCGGTCCCCACACCCAACATTAATGTTTTGTACAGGTCTCTACCTCAAGTTTCTCTTTACTGAAAATCATAATGATTCACTTAAAACTGCAGAAAACAAAATCTTTTAAATCAACCAATCATTCTACAGTCAATGACATCTATTTTGAAGTGAAACTCTATACGCTGGGGACACCTACTGGTCAAAACTATATAAATGCAATGAAACAGCTAAAATACCTAATAGCACCTTTTAAAAAAATATGAATCATTATCTATGAAGTAATTTATGTTATTTTATTAATTTGTACTGCTTGATTTGTGTGTTTTAGGGAAGGATTGGCAAATCTGAAAACTTTGAGAGAATTACCAATTACTCTTCCTTTTTGGCATTATGCACATACAGTACAGTCTAAAAGTTTGGAACCACTAAGATTTTTAATGTTTTTAGAAGAAGTTTCATCTGCTCACCAAGGCTACATTTATTTAATTAAAAATACAGTAAAAACAGTAATATTGTGAAATATAATTACAATCTAAAATAACTGTTTTCTATTTGAATATATTTCACAAAGTAATTTATTCCTGTGATGCAAAGCTGAATTTTCAGCATCGTTACTCCAGTCTTCAGTGTCACATGATCCTTCAGAAATCATTCTAATATGCTGATTTGCTGCTCAANTAAATAAAGGTGACATGACTTGAATGCTATCATACCAAAAGTTTGAGTGCTAAGTACCTCTGTAAAATGTGGTATTAAGTTAATTTTTATTGGTTTCTGAGTTCTAAGACCCTCACTTGAGCTGAGAGAACCTATTTCCCCTCAACTAGTTCATGGAAATTTCATACTTTTAGCTGTGGGCTTTTGCTGGTGGGAGCAGAACAAAACATTAATGTTGTGTGTTGGGACTGGGACAGATTTTTCAGTCCCGGTCCCTACAGCCAACATTAATGTTTTGTACAGGTCTCTACCTCAAGTTTCTCTTTACTGAAAATCATAATGATTCACTTAAAACTGCAGAAAACAAAATCTTTTAAATCAACCAATCATTCTACAGTCAATGACATCTATTTTGAAGTGAAACTCTATACGCTGGGAACACTTACTGGTCAAAACTATATAAATGCAATGAAACAGCTAAAATACCTTTTAAAAAAATATGAATCATTATCTATGAAGTAATTTATGTTATTTTATTAATTTGTACTGCTTGACTTGTGTGTTTTAGGGAAGGATTGGCAAATCTGAAAAATTTGAGAGAATTACCAATTACTCTTCCTTTTTGGCATTATGCACATATATTTGTCATTAAAACTGACACTATATTATAAAACGCACCCCGAGAGGGCGAAACCATATATTTGTTGAAATCATGTGACTTAGTCATATTTAAATAAGCTCTGAATCACTGATCTGAAACAAAAGACGTTTTGAAGCTTTATGAAGCAGCGTTTTGAAAGTGTACATCACTATCATGAGGTGCACAACATCCTCTTCCGACCATGAAACTGTAAGATGAGCTAAAAGGTCTGTAATGTCATCAATGACATTCATTGATTGAATAGATGTTAAACCTTATATTAAAGCAATCCATAGAGTCTGAGCCGATAGCCTCATGGGCAGCACTCTGACATATACTGCCATTGTGCATCAGGTGACCAGTGCTTGAGTTTATTTGTTTGTTAAAAAAAGCATAATAAGATTCGTTTTGGCCTTGGGTAACTTTTGAATTAATCAATTCAATCACTCCCTCAAAACACACAAAATACTTAATGGATACTTAATGCTGTCTAAAGATACTGAGAAAGTTACCTCAATAAATCAGATTGTCTCCCTTTATCACTGATTTTTAAGTTATAATTTTCTTGTCCCCAGTACTGGTTTTTGTCTCACCTGGGATTAAAGGTCTCTGTTTTACCACTGAAGTTTCGGAGTTCTCCCATGGAATTATCACTCTTCATAGACACAAGGCTGGGCTCTGGAGATGCTGCTCTCCGTTTCTGGTAGTGAACAACATCCTCCTCCTCTTTCTCCTCATAGCCACTCATTCTTCTGTGATTTAAATGTGATTTTCAGCCATACCTTTACAAACACAGACAACATAAATGATGCATAACAGAAAAATAATAAGCAATTCTAATATAGCATATAATGCTATGTCTCATGTTCTTCCACATAACAAGACACAGCAAAAATAATTGTGAAATCAGATATTCTTGAGTGGACTAGTCTAAAGTGGCAAGATTCTGCACCAATCAAATTTCTTCCTGTGCTTCACAAAGTGATTATAGCCCTCGACAGCCAGATAGACAACATGAAGAAACAGAAAGAACATGAAGATTGTGCCATGGAAACAAAGAAAAAATTGTGGAAGGACACTAAAGACTGAATTTGCTCCTGTTTCATCATTATTATTGAGCAAGTGCATATAATATCTATATTAATGTGTAACAACTGAATTTTTTCAGGGTTGTGAAAAGAACCCAGAAGTGCCATCGAGGAAGGTTTGTAAACAGTAACCTCATCTGTACTCTTCACTACTAAGCAGGTGGATCGGTAACAGTGAAAATATGTAAGGAATTTTATCTATACCCTGTTTACTCGGAAGGACCCAACCAACCAGTGCTACAAGTACTTGTAGCACTGGGGTTATAAATAACAAGTGTTGAACTCGATGTGAATGTTGCGAAAACATCATTAAAACCTGTACTGATTCAAATTTCACAGAAATGTATATAATACATTATATAATAAACATTATCTATCAATTATGCCTGACTCCTCAAGTATTCTTAATCAAGTTTGACTGTAAATATATACCACACACACACATAGACAAAGACACAGGCATGTTTGACTATATTAATAAGGGCGTCTCATAGACTTCCATTGTTTTTATATCAGGTTAATGATAATTTCTGTCATTGGCGGACCTCTTATGAATGGGAAACCGCAAGAAAAGAATAAGATACTCTCAACGTTCTCACTGGACCCGAAACATAACCCTCACAGAAACCTGTGCAAAACAATAAATGTAAATAGAAACATGATTTGGACGAGTTATAAGTCTTTTCAACTAGTGAGGTCCGACTCCCTAGTCTGTGTTTTGCAGCTTTCACTATATTAGTGAGGTAAAATTTGAATAATCAGGACATTTTTGACCTTACAAGTATAGTTATACCTGAACACACACATCTAATGTTAAGACACTTAAATGACAACATTATGAAAGTTATGACTTACCAATAAACTTGAACTTGTAAACTTTGGTTTACAGCGATCTTAAATGGTGTCTTATCAGACAAACAATTCTGACTGTTGGTTTTGATTTCTTTTAGCCTTAACTGTGAAGGATCAAATAACAAATACCATCCCAAATATGATTGGTCTATCCTGAGAACAGACACCTGTGATTGGCCCATAACAGGTACATGAGTGCATCACTCATCCTCGTGTCACATTTTTACTTACATAAATACCAGTTAGACCAGTTTAATTGTCAGGCGAGTTCAAAAAAAGTTTTGTTAGAATCTGGAATGCCTCATATTCAAAGTGAAAACATTACCAGCCAATAATATATATGGGTCTTACTTGCTTATAGTACAAATGTGCAAGGATGTGTCAAAATGTTTACTGAGATCAAGTTTGTTTGACGTTTGATAATGGTCAGACATTTAGCCTTTAAATACTTTAACAAATCATGAATAATTTTGCAAAAAGGCTTTTTTCCCCCTCAATAAATTGTTTTAAAATGTAGAAGAGAACACAATGTTGTCCACCTTATTTTGCAATGCATAAATAATCTATGTTTTGTTCAGCTAAAAATAAATGGAAGTGGATAACACCAGAAACCTCATACATTTAAGTAACAAATGGCTGCGCAACTGCACTTACGTTAAAAATAAGGTGGATATGCTTCAATCTGCCTTGATTTATGGCAACCCATATATTTTATAATGTAATGATGGAGGATAAGGGTCGTCTACAAAATACAAAACAAAGAGAATTACATTAAATAAAGTAATAATATTACAAAATAGCTACATTTAAATTATATAAACTCAGCAAAAAAAAGAAAGAAAAAAGGAAAAAAAGAAAAGTCCCCTTTACAGGTCACTGCATTTTAAAGATAATTTTGTAAAATCGAAATAAACTTTACAGATCTTAAAAAAAAACATACTGTTTTCTGTAAGACACTAACAGTTTACAGGCGGTAATGTAGTTAATTAAAGGGATATTTAACCCAAAAATGAAAATTATCCCATGATTTACTCACACCCCTAGGTGTATATGACCATCTTCTTTCAGATGAACACAATAGGAGATATTTAAAAAAAAAAAAAAAAAAAANTGATTTACTCACACCCCTAGGTGTATATGATAAAAAATAATCCATAAAGGCTCCATGGGGTCAATAAAGGCCTTCTGAAACAATGTTTTTTTTTAAAGAAATATATCCATATTTCAAACTTTATAAAGTAAAATAAGTAGCTTACGGCAGGGACATATAGTTACACATTGTTTGGCAATGCAAGAGCGATGAGCTTTCATTCTGAAGCTTTATGAATCTTTTGTTTCGAATCAGTGGTTCAGAGCGCAAAAATCACATGATTTCAGTATGAATGCAGTAAACTATTAACAACTACAGAATAACATAAACAATAAAATTTCATTTATTGATTTATATATGGGTCAGTGAAAATAAGATTTGTCCAGATGATAAAAAAGTTGAAATAATTTTAAAATATAGTATTTAGTTTTCAGAAATGTTCACAAAATTCAAGAATTCATAAAAATTTCCACATAGTCCATTTGACCTGAACAAAACATACATTTTCATAACAAACGGTTCATAACATAACTGTCTAATAACTGACAAAAATTGTCACGTGACAAAAAATGACTTTGAATTAGTGGACAAAGGATTAATAGTATTCTTTTTATACATGTATAATTAAAATAAACATTCACATCTGAAATGCCTTTTCTCTAGTTTTTTTTTTTACTTTAAGCCCTACAAAAACATGATTTTTTTTAAACATGGATAGAAGTGGTGTATTCATTTTAACTGTTTATTGCAAAATATTTAAATTTACAAAAGATTATTTCTCATTCCAAATTGCTGAAGTAGGCGGTCACTGATTGTTTTGAAGCAATTTCCAACAGCTTCTCTGATTGGTGAATACGGTTCACTTTCTATTGGAATCATAGCCTATTCCACTTGAAGATATCTGTCAACAACTGATCCAAGTAAGTGAAATTACGATGTGTATAATCTATTCTAAAGCTACTGCAGATATGCACCCAGATGGGGGCTTTTTCGCACTCTGTGCCGTCGAAACATAACATTATCATTGTATCATAACTGTCATGGTACGTGGTACGTTCCGTTGGGAAATGCAGTTTCATCAGTTTTTAGCTTCCTATTCGGCTCAGAAATAAATGATAGTCGTAATTACAATAGATGTAATTAATAGATGTAATTTAGTATAGAGATTTGAGGAATTTAAGGTTTTTAACCAAATTAAAGCTGCGGTCAAATTAGAATTTGGTTGCACATTGGTGCCGAAACCCGGGAGGAAGGAGGGACACGCTGTCGGAGAGCCCTCGCTGCTGAGGAGGATCGCGGTGCTGCGGAGTTCGGGCAGCACGGGAGTGAAGACTGCGAGAGGCTGCCCGAGGCGGTGGTACTGGAGCCTTGTGAAAGGTGGGACGGAGACCCGGATGCCGTGCTCCTGGGACGAGGTGGGGTGGCTGCCGTCCAGGAGTGAGCGGAGGAGTCGCCGCCGTCCGCCGTGGGCCGGAGCCTGCTACCGTCCGCCATGAAAGGGAGGAGCAGGGGACGGGGGACTCGCTGCTGGCTGCCCTCAGCCGGAGGAGCCATCGCCGGCCGCCAGGAGGCGGTCGAGGATCGGGCCGTCCACCGAGAGTCCAGTGCCATCGAATGGCACCGCGAGGAAGAGCTGGTCCTCTCTCGTCCTTCACTGTCGTCGCTCCTCCTTTTATGCCCCCGGAGCTCCTCCCTGAGAGACTCAAGGCCGGTGCGCCTCCCAGGTGAAGCTCATTAACTCTCGCACCACCGGCCTCGCGCCGTTCTCTCACGGCTCTCGCCTGCCCTGGTCGCCACAATAAGTTTGACTATTTTGACAGGAGACACCACCTAGATGGGGCTACATTATCTAGTAGTTCTATCAGGGTTGCATAACACTATACAATATAAAAAACAATATACAAACAGTAATAATACATAAAATGTACTGGGGAAATGCATGTTCATTCATTAGATAGATTTGTCAATGAATTAGTGGAAAGGATTCCATTTCTATGGGACTGTAGCCTGTACTGTTCTCTTATTGAGAACAATCAATGTCCCGAGTGTCTTTGAAGTGTATGAGTGAAGCAAAAGGGGTGATTATTCTCAATAGAGAAACCTGACATCACAGAGTCTGCCCAGGTGAGGGGTTGTGAAGATCAAGTGGAACAATGGTGTGTTTGATCGGTCCAGTCGTTACACTGATCTATCATGCAGCTCAAGTATTATGTGTTGTAGAATATCTATATAATCTATTCAGATACATCAAAACAGTTTCACTGATCCAGAACAAACCCAAAAGCCAGGATAGAGCGGCTGAGTGAATGTGGTCTGGACTGTGTGGATGAGGCTCATCGTGTCTCCAGAGATGCTGTAGAAGGACAGAGTTCCTGCACTGTGATCCACATACACTCCTATTCTACAGCTGGACACTTCAGGGAGATCAGTTACTATGTTATTGTGTCTGAATGAGTATCTGGAGGAAGAGCAGTTCAAACTCCAGGACTGGTCATTATGTCCAAACACACACTCATAACCCTCACCCTTCCTGCTGATGCTCTTATATGACACTGATATAAACACACACCTTCCACTCCACTCAATCTCCCAGTAACAGCGTCCACACACACTCTCTCTACACAACACCTGATGATGCACATCAAATCTGTCTGGATGATCAGGATACGGCTGCTCTGTGTTAGTGTAAGTAATCACTCTGTTCCTCTCAGACAGACGGAGGCGTTTATTCACTGTGTTTGGATCCAGAGCGAGCTGATGGGAATCTGACGGAGAGAAAACACGTCAGGATAATTAATTATGAATATATCTTATCTTTTAATTTAGCTGAATTCTTTGGCATTTGTCTAAAATTATACTATGTAACTGTGTTGATAAACAAAACTGCATGTGTCTTGCAGAAGAACATTGTAGTCGGAGCAACTAGTTTTTGTCTATGAAGAGTCACGCAGGTACTGGGCTACTCTGCAGCTGTTGGTGACCCACTTGGTCTAAAATAGTCAGAATATAAATACTTATGATAGGCGTACCATAGTGATTTATAATAAGACAAAAACACGGTTTGGAAAATAGTTGGTTACACTTTATTTTAAGGTGACGTAGTTACATTGTACTTACTCAAATAAGTACTGAGTAATATTAATTAACTACGTGTACTTACTATAAATTTATGGTTAGGGTTTGGTTTAGGGTTAATGTTTTCTTAGGGACTTACATTGTAGGAAGTCGTTCCTGATCCTGGGAACAATGTTGGTGAAAGTTACTGGAAATCAACAGACATGAACAGTGTGATTGTCATAAGAGAAAAATGGTCACTGTGTCTATTCCTAAAACATTTTATTGTTATGTTCTACATGATATGTGGTGATGGAGGACTCTCCAGGGCATTACTTCTGTCAGAGATCTTTTTGAGCTCCTCTCTGCAGAAATCCTCCAGTTTGTCTTTCAGTTGACAGACAGATTCTCTCACACCATCAAAAGAGAAGAGAGAATTGAAGGGATTGTTGGATACATCTGTGGATTTAGGAGGCGCTGAGAGAGACTGGAAACTCTACAAAAAACAGAAATCAAAATGCATCATCTCCACACTCCACACCCAATAATCTGCACTGCTATGAGATTTGTGTGGCTCTTGTTGACTTATCTTTAGTAACTCCATCCAACACTTTCACAGCAATCAGATACATTCTTCTCATATTTATTATTATGCCAATTAAAGACATTCTCAATATTATTAACTTATCTGTCCCACACGGCAAAAGGACTAGGTATCGCGGCTTCAGGAACGTATCCGCGAACGGACCCGTATCGGCATCCACTTGCGCGTAGTGACGGATCCGCAACAAAGGCGGATCGCGGACCCGCCGTAGCTCCTCGCTGCATCCGCAATTAAAACCTTACCTCCGCGGCGGGTCCGTTTGGGACCCGCAAATTGATACAACCGTTACAGTAAAGGTGCGTTTCCGTCCGCGGGTCCGACATGGGTCCGCTCAGGACCCGCTGATTGACAGTAGAATTTACGGCGCCACCCGGAGGCGGAGCTGATCCTCTGGGCGACGCCAAAACGCATGTGACAGTCACGCAGGTTTGGTGACTTGAATGCGGATCCGCCTAGGAGTCTCCTGCTGTGTGGGGTAGGTCACATCCCAAGAACTTTAAAGTTGGTGGTTATTAAGCCACTCATTAAGAACCAACAACTAGACCCTAGTAAAGGCCACATCATAGCACTGAGACTACATTTGTTAAATCTAGAAATTACTTGCTTCTAGCATCTGACCAAGGCTGCATTTCATTGCGAGTTTTATTTTATCTTAGTGCTGCTTTTGAAACCATAGATCATGACAGATATCAAGATAGATTACAAAACTACACTGTTATTCAGACACGGGTATTAAGATAGTTTAGATCTGTGGTTTTCAGTATCAATACTCCCACCAACTCTACTCCATGTATTTTTCTGCACAGGGCCCGTGCACCCAGGATGCGATCATCCTAGGTCTCCTTCACTATGGCACTGTGGATCCTGGGTGCTTCAGGAGCAGAAAGAGCAAACCAGGCTGCAGGCGAGGACCTCTTCCCCTCCGCCGCCCCTTGTCTTCAAGATTTTCTCCCGGAATCACTTCGTCCCCCTTTGCGAGACATTATAATCAGAGACTACATTGTCTGGCACATCCACACTACCTTTGCTAAAGGTAAGGTACACAATTCCTGCTTCCCTGGTACTCATGTTATTGATGTCACTGTGCAGGTACCTGTGATCCTGAAGGGTAACAAGAGTATCAGAGCTGCACGCGGGGCTATGCTTGTTTGGTCCGCTTTTGTTGCACACCCGAGTGCTGCATTCAAACCTGCCCAAACAAACCACGCCAAGGGGGGCAACAAACTCTAGTGTGATTCAACCGAACTAAATGAGGCAGGTGTGAAAGCACCCTAGATCTCTGTTACCTGTAGGAAATGTATGTTATCCTGTGTGTGTGAAAGCTTCTCCAGCTCAGCGTCTCTCCTCCTCAGATCATTGATCTCCTGCTCCAGTCGCTCCAGTCGTCCTTCAGCTTGAATCACTGCAGCCTTTTCCTGATCTCTGATCCGCTGTGTGACCTCAGAGCGGCTTCTCTCAATGGAGCGGATGAGCTCAGTGAAGATCCTCTCGCTGTCCTCCACTGCTGTCTGTGCAGAGCGCTGTTAGGACACACATCACAATCACACAGTGGCTTCAGTGGGACTGAAAGAGGAGTGTCCTGACTGAGACTTTTTAAACTTCTCTTCGACTCACCTTATGAGACTCCACAGCCTCTCTCAGCTGTCGAAGGTCTTTCTGTCTCTGCTCGATTCTCTGCTGGAATGACCTCTGTGTCTCCTTCAGCTGTTCCTGAAGGAAAAACAATAACAGTAAACATCACATAAAAATAAACCAAAAACATTCGTGTGAGCTTCCAATAAAAGTAGGGAGGTTTAAAGGCAGGAACACACCAAGCCGACGCTGACAAACTAGTGGAAACGAAAGCAGACTGCGGGGTTGGCTCACGTTGGCAGCGTCTGGGTCCAAAGTTGCCCTGACACACCAAACCGACGCTGATGGCCAAGTAGCACATCCGTTCTGCACCTGCATAAGATTAAATGCTTTCCGTACCAGCAGGTGGCAGTAGCTGAACAGCCAATCAGAATGATCAGAAGGCAGACGGAGACCAACTTCATCCGACGGTGCGGAACACACTGAGAAAACTTAGTCGGCCAACCGTCGGCTTGCCGTGTTCCTGCCTTAAAGGTAACTTATTTGGTCTGAAACGTAAATGTCTTTCCTTTGCGTTTTTTTGTGTACAAACAACAATAGTTTACACAGAGACAATAGCAGTATAGTTTTCAAAAATCTGTAGCCTACTTTGAAATGCATTTTCAAAAGGTCATTGACATGTTAACGAATGGCCAAATCACATAAAGTTTTCAGTTTTTGTTAAAAATGGTGTCCAAATGGCCCCTTAATGAATAGAAAGTGACTCGTGTGTCCCTGTCACTGTGTCTAACCTGCATCAAGCCCAACAAGACCCATATTTTCTGCACAATACTGAAACTCTACTTGCAGCTACACTTATGCTATGCAGCATTGCCAAAGTGTGCAGTGTGAATGGTGTTGCCTGTTAATAAAGGTTGCAACAAACATGTGAAACACATGAAAATGTAATTATTATTTCATCACTGTCTAGTTCATAGTTCATACCTGTTTCTCTGTCCTCTGTGCTGCAGCTGATACAGTGTTGTGGTTTTTATGTTCATCCATCATACAAAGCACACATATACAATTCTGATCAGTGCGGCAGAAAACATCAAGGAGCTTATCATGTTTCGGGCAGNAGACGGAGACCAACTTCATCCGATGGTGCGGAACACACTGAGAAAACTTAGTCGGCCAACCGTCGGCTTGGCGTGTTCCTGCCTTAAAGGTAACTTATTTGATCTGAAACGTAAATGTCTTTCCTTTGCGTTTTTTGTGTACAAACAACAATAGTTTACACACTTTCTATTCATTAAGTGACTCGTGTGTCCCTGTCACTGTGTCTAACCTGCATCAAGCCCAACAAGACCCATATTTTCTGCTCAATACTGAAACTCTACTTGCAGCTACACTTATGCTATGCAGCATTGCCAAAGTGTGCAGTGTGAATGGTGTTGCCTGTTAATAAAGGTTGCAACAAACATGTGAAACACATGAAAATGTAATTATTATTTCATCACTGTCTAGTTCATAGTTCATACCTGTTTCTCTGTCCTCTGTGCTGCAGCTGATACAGTGTTGTGGTTTTTATGTTCATCCATCATACAAAGCACACATATACAATTCTGATCAGTGCGGCAGAAAACATCAAGGAGCTTATCATGTTTCGGGCAGATCATCTCCTGCAGTCGTCCAGTGGCATCAGTCAGATTGTGTCTCTTTCCTTTAAAGAAACTCTCATGTTGTTCAAGGTGATTCTGACAGTAAGAGTTCAGACACACCAGACAGGACTTGACGGCTTTGTGTTTTCTTCCAGTACAGACGTCACACTGCACATCTCCAGCTCCAGCGTAACAGTCAGCAGAAAGTTTAATCATCTTCAGTTTCTCCACCACTTCAGCCAGCATGGTGTTTTTACCTAAAGCAGGTCTTGGACTGAAGGTCTGTCTGCACTGAGGACAGCTGTAGACTCTCGTCTGATCCTCCTGATCCCAGAAGCCTGTAATACAGATCTTACAGTAACTGTGTCCACAGTGGATAGTCACTGGATCCTTCAGGAGGTCCAGACACACTGAACACATGAACTCATCCGGAGAAATTCTGGCTTCTGCCATTTTACTGCATGAATACAGAGACACAAATGCTCATCTACACGTAATCTCTTTCTTTGAACAGATGATTCTTGTTTCCTGGTTCTGTGTTTGAGTAACGTGTGTAAAACAGGTTTGTCTGCAAGTCTCTAAAGCCTTGTTCCTCATTTCTGGTCATGAAGAGACTCATTTCTGCAGAGTTCAGTTTTGACCTTGCTCCCACACACCTGGCTGTTAATGCAAAGATCTTTATTAGTTGATCAAGGTGTGTTCAATTACAGTTGGATAAAAACTCTGTTGTGTCTGTCCAGGAATAGGAATGAGGAACCCTGCTGTAAAGTCATAGAACATAAAACATCCACTAGATGCCAGTGTCAGACAGAAACTCAAAGAATTACAGAGAAGTAGATCAACACCCTTAATAACTGCAGCGATACTACATCCTAATTACTAACACTGTACTGCAGGACTGAAAACTCAAGGGGCCTCGTAAACTTTCCGTAGATTTCATCCTAAAAATGTGTGTACACAAAAAAGCTAGATTTTGCGTATGCACAAAAGCTTTCAGACTTATAAAACCATGAGTACGCCAGAATCTGCGAAAAATTCTCTTTATAAAACCCAGTCAGCAGAAGATTGTGTATGTGCATCTCCTTCCTGAAATAGCCACTTATGGAGCTTACAACGCCTAGTTTTACCATGCATAACGTCATCTGCATATCATTTCCATGCATATTCCCATCCATGTGAATAGTACAAAGGCTATGGATGTGCTGTCACAATATATTGCTAAAAGTCATTCGGTAGCCTATCCTTGCCATGTTTTAGAATAAATAAATCAAAATATACATAAAATACTTAATATACATAAAATATACATAATATATACTTAATATACATAAAATTTCAGAGAAGATTTATTCTCAATCTTTTCCACTGACCAAACAGTATTTAATAGTTCATTGAA
Source organism: Anabarilius grahami (assembly GCA_003731715.1). NCBI lineage: Eukaryota > Metazoa > Chordata > Actinopteri > Cypriniformes > Xenocyprididae > Anabarilius > Anabarilius grahami. Next base: position 657,221 of record RJVU01054446.1, read on the forward strand.
TCTGATGAGACCAATAGCATCTTGCTCAAAAAAATGACCAAAGAGTTTAGATATTTTTCCTATTTAAAACTTGACTCTTTTGTAGTTACATCGTGTACCGACGGAAAAGGAAAAGTTGTGATTTTCTAGGCCGATATGGCTAGTAACTATACTCTCATTCCATCGTAATAATCAAGGAACTTTGCTGCCGTACCATGGGTGCAGCAGGAGCAGTGATATTACGTAGCTAAACCTTTTTTCGCAAAAAAAATAAACATAAAAACTTGGATGGAAACCTGGCTAATGATGACGATACAAAATGCCAAAGCTGCCGTAAGATCAGCATATCTGGAAAATTACCATTGATTGGCAAATAAGTATATGACAATATTATTCACTAGAACATACTTCAACTCTTTCCATTCAAAATTATATATTTTTTTGTTATAATATTATTATATATTATATTATAACTGTTTTATTAACATCACATACCTCACATGAATGAAAACAGACCGGGAAATCAGAAAAACACATGAAATGGAGCAGAGCAGACAGTGTGTGAGTGTGATGTCTGTCCAGACACATGCTTTAAACATATTAAATAAATGCATCATCTCAGTGTTTAGTGTCTGGATCTCTCAGTCCTCAATCTGAACTTTAAAGATGTCACGTGACAGTCAATGTGATTCACCATGTGCAAAGATTTATTGAAGAACACTGTGCAGCTCTTACATTAACATTTACATTTATGCATTTGGCAGACGCTTTTATCCAAAGAGACTTACATTGCAATATACTATACATTTTGTATCTGAGTATGTGCAATCCCTGGGATCGAACCCATGACCTTGGCATTGCTAGTGCCACTGAGCTAATAAAGCACAGGAAAGTAAAACAAACAAACAAAAAACAATAAAAATACAACTACTGCAAAATTGTGAAAAATATGAAAATAATGAAAATATGAAAGGTTTGCATATATTGTCATGGTAGTCCGAAATCGAACAAGACTTTTCAAAGAAAATAGTGTTACATTTATCAAATGACACTGTTTCCAAAATATGCATATACTGACCGGGAACATTAAAACATGTTTAAATTTTGGATATTGTCACACCAGTACAGTATGAACCTAAGAAAGGCCACCCAATATTGTGTGAATCTTCAGCATGGCTTGATTAATAGGTTCCCATTGTACATGTCATGTCAAAAGAGGTTGTTAAATTTGACACAAAGACACAGCGGAATCATTGTAAAAACCAAATCCAGCATAGAGGGGTTCAGTGAATGAGGTGTTGAATGTGTGCAAGTGTGTGAGTGTGTGTGTGTCAGAGACGCTGTAGAAGGACAGAATACCGGCTGACCAGTCCAGATACACTCCTACTCTATTAGATATAGATGAGGAGGGAGGAATCTTTGTGCTGTTAGCCTTATTATTGTGCCAGGAAGTGTAAATCGTATCACAACAGTAAAGATTCCAGGACTTGTCATTGAGTCCAAACCGACAATCAATCCCACCTTTCCTCCTGATTCCTTTATATGCCACTGCTATATGACCCCAGCCTCTCAATTCAACCTCCCAGTAACTGCGTCCAGTCAGACTCTCTCGACACAGAACCTGCTCATAGTTCTCAAATCTCTCTGGATGATCAGCATACGGCTGTGGCTCTTTCATACATGTTGCATTTCTGTTCTCCTCAGACAGAATGAGATGAGTGTTTGCTGTGTTTGGATCCAGTGTGAGATCACAGGCATCTGAACACAAGAAGAGAGAACACAATCTTTGACAGTTGTTCTCTTCTCTGGCCCTCGAGGTCCACTTTCTGGCAGAGTTTACCTCCAACCTTGATTAAACTCACCAAAAATTATAGTAATCCAAAAGATCTAGTTAGCTTGTTCAAATGTATTTAATTTAGGTTGTAGCTTAAATCTGCAGGAAAGTTCTCAAGGATCTCAAGGGCCAGAGATGAGAACCCCTGATCTATAACGTAATTTAAAAAAGCAGAGGTGTGTTTTTGTGGGAGTGTTTGTGGACTTACATTTTCTCAGTCCTGGTGTGATCCTGAAATGTCCACCATAATCCAAACTGAATAGATAAAAACAACAAATAGTGTTTATTGGACTGTTTTTTTTTAAATTTAAACACTTTGCAGTGTATAATTTTTTCTCAATGGAGCTTTATAGGTTCTGAAGTATTCAGTCATGTAAAATCAGATAAATAAATAATCAGTGTTTTAAAGTATTCAAGTAAATGCAATTAGTTACTGTACTTAAGTATCTTTCTGGCTGCTTTGTACCTTGAGTATCAAAGATATGTAACCTCGCCTGTGAAAACCGAGCTAAAGTCTTTTTTTGTGTGTGATTCACTGTTTTTAACATAAAATCATCCTACATAAAGTGAAGAATATCAACTTCACAAACACATTTGAACCATAATTATCCTGACTATGGGCCTGAGATTCTCCCATTTTTAAGTGATATATGACAAAATTATGGGAAAATTCTAAAAAAAAAAGAATTGTGAAACAAGACTATTATGATGTGCATGTATAAAAAGCATGAAACATTGAAATGAATGGGGGTACCACAAGAGCTTGATTTAACGAGTGTTCATTGTAATGATTTGTATAACTTTATAAGTAAACTGAAATATCAGCAGAAAATATAATTAAAATATTAATTAATTAATATATAAAACATCAATATAATATCGCATTATCTCTTTCTGGGCTATTGAGTAAATCCAAATGTTAAAAAAGCCCTACCAGGTTAACAGGTCGGTCTCAAACTTTACACCCAGGTGGTCATAACTGAATCTTCACTTGTTTCACTATTCAATCAGATTACGATTCAGAGGGTAACAATTTGATTAAAAAACGATTCTCGACATAATGCATTTTTTCCTACAATTCTTTTGTTATTAATAATTACTATGTTAACATTCACAATATTGCTCTTTTTGTTAGGCCTATTTTATCTTTGTTATTAAAAATAAGAACAAAAATACAAATAACAAAAAATTGAAGAAATATAAGAAACAAATTAAATTAACAGTGCTTTACTTTTTTCATTTTACATCTAAACAGAAGCATTCAAGTAGGCTAAGAAAAACAAATAATCAATTGTAAAAAAATAATCACTGCATAGTCTTTAGTGTATTCATTACAAATAAATTGATGATTCATGAGTTTGTTTCCTCATAAAATCTTTAAGCTAACAAGGTTAAGCGTATTTGGCTTGCTGTCCGCTGTGGAGGGGCTCGAGAAGGCAGCTTCAACTCGAGCTTGGATATACCCCCCAGGGACTACTAGTGCCTGGAAGAGGAGTACGATAGATGAGATGCCTAAATTATGTGGTGGAGTTGGGGAGGTGGAGGGATATTGAATCAACTGATGCCAGAGCAGGTTGAGTAGCTGCTTATATGCTCTGGTCGTAATTGAAAGATTAGGGTTCACTCCTCCCGAAATTACGTTGTGAACTTCACTTAATAAAGCTACAAATGTTGTTCAGTTAAGAGCAGTGAGTGCTGATTTTAGGCTGATAAGTTATGGACAGAGTTAGGTTTCAGGGTAGGGATAGGATTAGGACTGTGTTCAACCGAGAATGTTGTTCCAGGATTAACTAAATATGTTAATCCAGGAACATGTCTTACTTTGCAAAAGCACAGCGACCACATCATTACATCTTTCTTAGGTTATCCCCATTTCATCACATACAGAGGAGTCAAAATTTTCCCACATACTTGAGTATCTCCAGTTTATACTGTGGATGATCCAGTTTGTCGTTGAGTAGCTGGACTCCTGTTTGTCCTGGGTGATTGTAGCTCAGATCCAGCTCTCTCAGGTGTGAGGGGTTTGAACTCAGAGCTGAAGACACATAACCACAGCCTTCCTCTGTCACCATACAGCCAGACAATCTGCAGACACACAATACAGCAAACAGGAGGTCATTTTTAAGTATGGAACACTATTTAATAATCATTAATCAACAAATTGAACCCAAACCTCAGTATCTCCAGCTGACAGTTTGGACTCCTCAGTCCATCAGAGAGCAAATTCACTCCTGAATCCTGCAGGTCATTGTTACTCAGGTCCAGCTCTCTCAGGACACAGTTTGAGGATTGTAGAGCTGATGACACAATTTCACAATCCTGGGCTGTAAGATTACAGCCAGAAAGACTGAAATAGAGAAGAACATATAAGAATCAATCTTTTCCACACTGGTATTTAAACTGACATTTCAACAATATCAGCTTCACTCTTGTAAAATAAGTCAGAAATTTCTAAAATAAAATAAGCAAAATAAAATCAAGATGAATAACTCTACACAACAACAACTGAAAATGTAAGTCGATTTAGAAAGTAGTAAAGAGATGATTAATCACTCACAGGGCTTTTGTGCAGTTGATCACAGCTGGTATCAGTCTTCTTCTACCTTCATCTGATGTGTTGTATTTCTTGAGGTCCAGCTCATCCAGCACTTCCTCTGACATCTGAAGCATGTAGGCAATTGTTGAGCAGTGAGCTGGAGAGAGTTTCTTCTCTGAGTGTTTGTCTGATTTCACAAACTCCTGAATCTCTCTGGACAGAGTCTGATCCTTGACTTCCAGCAGACAGAGGAACAGATTGATGGATCTTTCAGTTGAGAGTCCATGTCCATCTTTGATCTTCTCTTTAATGTACTGTGTGGTTCTCCCGATGCTCTCTGTGCTGTTCTCTGTGTGTGTCAGTAGATCCTGTAAGAGTCTCTGATTGGACTCCAGTGAGATGCCCAGCAGGAACCGCAGGAACAGATCCAGGTTTCCATTGTCACTCTTAAGGGCTTTATTGACTATTTCTCTATGCAGATTATGCACTACATCGAAAAACTGCAATGTGTCAACATTTTTCATTACATAAAGGTAAAACAAATAGAATGCAGCGAGAAACTCCTGAACACTTAGATGAATGAAGCTGTAGACTTTCTTCTGATGAATCACAGATTCCTCCTTAAAGATCTCAGTGCAAATCCCAGAATACACTGAGGCATCAGTGACGTCTATGCCGCTCTCTCTCAGGTCCTCCTCATAGAACATCACATTGCCCTTCATCAGCTGTTTGAAAGCCACTTCACCAAGTTTCACAATAATTTCTCTGTTGGACTGCAGGAGTTTCTCTGAATCTCTCTCTTCATACTTCTGATTCTTCATGTTGATCTGAATCAGCAGGAAGTGGATGTACATTTCAGTCAGAGTTTGAGGGATTTCTGCACTCAGATCTTCTTTCAGGAGCTTTTGAAGCACAGTGGCTGAGATCCAGCAGAAGACGGGTATGTGGCACATGATGTGGAGGCTTCTTGCTCTTTTAATATGTGAGATGATTCTGCTGGCTTGATGCTCATCACTGATTCTCTTCCTGAAATATTCCTCCTTCTGAGGCTCATTGAATCCATCAATTTCTGTCAGACGGTTGATGTATTTGGAGGGAATCTGATTGGCTGCTGCTGGTCTGGAGGTGATCCAGATTAGAGCAGAGGGAAGCAGCTCTCCTTTCATGAGGTTTGACATCAACACACTCACTGATGAAATCTCAGTCACATCAGAAAATTTCTGAGCATCTGAAAACATCAGTGTGATTCTGCTTTCATCCAGACCATCAAAGATGAACACAACTTTACACTCCTCATAAATCTTTGGGTCCAGATCTTGAAGTTCAGGATGAAAGTCCAGCAGAAGTCTGTGAAGACTGTACTGATCATCTCCAATCAAGTTCAGCTCTCGAAATGGAAGCACAAACATGAAATCTACATCCTGATTGGCTTTTCCCTCGGCCCAATCCAGAATGAACTTCTGCACAGAGACAGTTTTTCCGATTCCAGCAATGCCTTTAGTAAGAACAGTCTTGATTTGGTCTTTCTCCTCACATCCTGGTTCAGGTGAGACTTTAAAGATGTCATTGCAGTAGATTACAGTGTCTTGTGAGTGTTGTGTTTTGGATGTTTTCTCCATCTGTAAAACCTCATGTTCTTCATTCACTCCTTCTCTCTCTCCCTCTATGATGTAGAGCTGCGTGTAGATCCTGTTCAGGAAGGTTTGATTTTCTTGGAGTTTAATTCCCTCAAATAATCTCTCATACTTATTCTTCATGCTGGTTTTGTGCTGGTTTTTGACTCTGTGCAGGTCTCCAGTCTCCAGTGAGTGTGTCTGCAGGACTGCTTCAGTTTTGTACTGCCTGATGTGAGTTTGAGATGTAGACCTGATCAGCGTATGTATCTTCCTCCTGCTGAAATTAAAATAAAAGATGAGCAAAAAAGACAATGACAGTGATTAAAATGGCAGCATTTTTCACTTTGCATCAACATGCATCCTGTATCCAGATCTTGTCCATTTATATAATGAAAAATGTTATTCAACCTGTGTGTCCTGATCCAAAGGTAGTTGTGAATGCATTGTGATTGGATCTCAGTGTAATTCTACAAAAGGCCAGGTTGTCTTTTGAACCCCGATGATCGAGACCAGGTTTTTGTTGGTCAATGGCGCAGTCATTTTCAGTTGCCTAAAAATAGCAACGTGTCAACAATGCACCTGAACACACCTCGTTTTCAAACCAGCACGCCCATGGGCGAAAAGATGGGCACGAGTGCATTTGCTATTTAAACAACATGGGCGCTGGATGTGAAAATGATAACTGCGTCGGGCTGCAACTAGCAAAAAACACTTTGATCGCACCTAGCATCGCATTGCGGTGTGTGATAAGGCCCATAGTGTTATTTCTTTGCGTTTCATAAATCATTATCTTTAGAGATGCACTGGAGTAAATAAGCAAGTACAAGTTTATACTAACTGAGGGTCAGAGGTCACTTGTCCATCACTGAGTGCAATGGGTTGCCTCATGGATGTGCTACTCTTCAGAGACACAATGCTGGGTTCTGGAGACTCTGAACTGTGTCTCTTCCTCCTTCTGATCCTGAAAAAGACAAATAAAACAGCATTTCATAGCACTACTTTTACTGTACTTGAATGCACCTCCAACAAAAAGGTAATTCTGATCCATGCAATGACTACTCATAATGACGTCTGCATTTTTATCTTTATGTACACATTAATAATCTTTTACATTGTAATCCTTTTATTTTTAATATTTGGCATGTTTGTGTGCTGCTGCGCGCCCCTGTGTGTGTAACAAGCATAGTGTACACACGTTGTGCACCCATCTATAGGCGCATTTTACTAACTGGCCCTTTAAATAGCAAAACATAAATAAATAAATACTGCGCCATTGACTTTAGACCAGATTTTTGTTGGTCAATGGCGCAGTCATTTTCAGTTGCCTCAAAATAGCAACGCGCCAACAATGCACCCGAACACGCCCATGGGTCAACAGATGGGTGTGAGTGCATCTGCTATTTAAACAACATGGGCGCTGGATGTGAAAATGATAACGTGACGGGCTGAAAACCCTTCGATTCCACCTGGCATCGCATTGCACTGGGTGTATGATAGGGCCCATAGTGTTATTTCTTTGAGTTTCACGAATCATTATTCATCAGAGTTGCACTGCAGTAAATTAGCAAGTACAAGTTTATACTAACTGAGGGTCAGAGGTCACTGGTTCATCACTGAGTTCAATGGGTAGCCTCATGGATGTGTTACTCTTCAGAGACACAATGCTGGGTTCTGGAGACTCTGATCTATGTCTCTTCCTCTTGCTGAGACTGAAAAAGACAAATAAAACAGCTTTTCATAGCATTAGTTATACTGTATAACTTGAATGCACTTCCATGAGACACTGCACTCACCATAGGTTGCTTTGAATAAAACCATCTGCCAAATGTTAAAATGGCTTACCTGGGGTCAGAGGTCACTGCATCTATGAAATTACTTTTCATAAACACACAGCTTGATCCAGGAGGCAGAGAATTCATTTTAGCGGCAGTGTCCTCATCTTCTCTCTTTACATGGAAACTCATTTTAGAGAATCTGTTCTTCGTTTCTCACTTCTCAAAAGAGGTTGATTTCATGTGGAGACAAAGTTAAAAATATTTCTGTAGTACAATGATGTTGTAGTAAGTAGTACACTGCAGTACAGCTACATTAAGCTCTTAATCTAAATGACACTGTCAAGCATTTGTTCGTTTGTTTTTTGCAAAATTTGAAAAGATTCACTTCACGTTTGGATGGAAACTCCACTATTATGACACTGAACTCAATTGTGTAATTCTACTTAGACGCTGTCACATAACAAAACCACATCATCTGCAAAGAGGAACTTACTGACTCTCAGTCACATCAACATGCACATGATAAATGGTGAATTCAATGATGAAGTCATACTGGAATTTGGCCTTCATTTTACATATATTTTGTTTTTTAATATATTTATTTATTTAGAATATTGAAGAATTATTGAAGCACTCAGCTTGCACTCACTTTTTTATGTAAAACCCTAAGACTACAAGACCAGGTATATAGAGGGATAATAAAAAACATATTTACTAAAATCAAACTAACATTTAAAGCATACTAACATTTATAGAGCCATTAAAATTCTATACAGAAATTTAAAAAAAAAAGGTTCTTTATGGAACCCTTTAAAAAGACCAGCTATTGTTCCAAGCCATAGAATCTGGATCTGGTACCATTATAAAAAATTTTCTTAGCAGTATTAGAGCTTAATAATTCTTTTTTATTTCTACAGCAGTGTGTGAATGCAGGATACTAGAAATATTTGTAAAATAGAAGCAACAATCACTGGTTCATTGATATTGTTCATAATATCAATCATCATTATCATTCATAAATAACATACATAAACATCTGAGAAAACAGTAAATAAGAAAATGTATTTACTTTTTATTTACTGATAATGATAATTCATTTTGAAGTCATTTTGGGTCAACGCTGTTAAACTATTGAACTGTCTAAATATAACCCGGGTTTGAAATGCCATGTGAAGAATGGCAAAACCCCAAACACCAGCTCTTTTTTTGACTAGCCATGGAAAAATTGAACTTACCACAGAATGTGCGGTCGTTTGCCCAACGTTTTACCTCGGAATGGCTTCACTTATTTTCCTGCTTTCGCTTTCCTTTCTATGGTGATTTCTAAACGGCTTTATTGCGCTCATGTGACAAGCTGTGACAAGTCAGGGGTGAAGCTCTGGTCTGACAGGTCGGGGGACCAAAACTGGGTGTTGGGTAATACTTATTTACGGAAATGTTATGTAAACTAATGTTATGTAGAAAAAAGATTTCAGCATGCCATATTAATATGCAATGGATTATCAAAATTAAAACCAAAGAATACTTCATTTTTTTTCCTCAGGAAATCATGTATATTGCATGTCTTCAAAAGTTAGCTAAATATACATCCAGAAATGTGTATATGTGTCAATATGTGTAATATATAACTAAAGGTGTAAAAAAAAATACACAAACTGCGTGTGTGTGACACTATGTTGTGTAGAACATTATGTAGACTGTTACTCAAAGCATTAGTTTATGTACATGCATGTTTCTGTGTATGAGACTATTAGAAATCATTCAGAAGACAGTACTAAGTGGATGAACATGAAATAAAGAATAAGAAGGATGTTATAAACTAAAGTGAAAGCCATATTTTAATTTTGATGCTTCCTCCTTCTTGACCTAAAAAAATCCAAATATAGTTTTTCAATGTTCATTTGCTGAGACATACTGTATAACTTGAATGCACCTCCTGCAAATAGATAATTCTGATCCGTACAATGACTATTCATAATGACATGTAGGCATTTTTATCTTTATGTACACAATAATAATCTTTTACATTGTAATCCTTTTATTTTTAATATTTGGCATGTTTGTGTGCTGCTGCGCGCCCTTTTGTTTGTAACAAGCATAGTGTACACACGTTGTACACCCACCTATAGGTGCATTTTACTAACTGGCCCTTTAAATAACAAAAAAAGAATAAATACTGCACCATTGACTTTACCCAAAGCATTAGTTTATGTACATGCATGTTCCTGTGTACGAGACTATTAGAAATCATTCGGAAGACAGTACAAAGTGGATGAACATGAAATAAAGATGTTATAAACTAAAGTGAAAGCCATAATTTAATTTTGATGCTTCCTCCTTCTTGACCTAAAAAAAAAAGAAGCCAAATATAGTTTTTCAATGTTCATTTGCTGAGACAAACTGTTGGCATATCTTCTCTTGGTCAAGTAGGTCAAGTTTGTCTTTATGTATTTGACAAACTGCCATACTGTTGAGTTGACACTGTGAAGGTTTTCAGCCTTCTTGGGGCTCTGAAAGTTCGTTCTGCCTCAGCAGCTCCAGCAGGCACAACAGTTAACAGTCTAATAAGTGCCTCCACCTGGTTTAACAGACCACATATTTCAGTCTTCTGATCTCTAAGTACTGCTGCAGCTTCCTTTAGATTTTTGTATTTAGTTCTGTTTAAAAATGTTGATCTGTGTTTGAGGTGTTGCTCCACACAGGGTATGGAGCAATGATTGAAGAATCCACCTCTCCGGATAAAAGCATGTTCTCCAGTTGAGCAAGAGTATGTTGGCCACTCTCGGTGCGTTCCAAACGGAATATATCGCCCTCCAAAGGGCCCTCGGAGTGAAAACAATCATGGCCGCCATATTGAAGAGTTGTTCCAAACCGAAGTGCTCAAAACTGGCCACTTCAAAGGGCCCTTCGGAATGAAGGATTTCAAAGGGTACAACTGATGGACACTTCAGGCCCCCATGATCCTTTGCACAGGGAAGTTTGATGTAACAGAATGGGTACAGGAGGCTCGGGGTTCGATTTTATCTATAAATGTCTATAAAACCCAGTCTCATTAGAAAACGTACCTGTGGGAATGTTTTTGCGAGTCGCAAAATACGTACCAATACGTACATATCACTGCAGTTTTGATGTAAAATGTCCACTGAGTGGTGCTAAAAGCGTGTTCATTTTTTTTGCCGGACCAGATAAACGTGAATATGGTACGTTTTTATGACGTGTGGTTTTTATACGAATCACCGCAGTTCTAAAATAATGTACCACCAACACTATTCCTAAACCTACCCGATAGTGTTAACAAAAGCAAATGTGACATAAAAAGCATCCATAATCATGCCATTTTAGCTTGTTTAGATCTCTATTTGAGCTCTTTTACCTTGACTTGTCTTTCACAGGATTCGTGCCCAAGGCTTTCTCGTGTTATGTCAGAAAAGGGAAACATATGGAGCTGGTTAAGTGATGCAAAGTCCAAAATATATTTGTTTACAAATCGTGAACTCTGGTAAAAAAGCGTTTTGAAGTCATAACATAATATTGTGCAAGGAGACGTGAAAACGAGTCTTTATTAATCCATAATCTGACCCCGTAATCGTAACTGAATGAAAACGATTAAAAGTGTTTGCCGTTTTACTGCCTCTGGCGTTCATTTCTGTTGGAAACAGCAGTCATATGTACGCATTGGTATGTATTTTGGCGACTTGCGAAAACGTTCCCACATGTACGTCTTTCCTATGAGACCACATATCATTGCGCCTGCTGCACTTATGGTACGGCAGCAAAGTTCCTTGATTATTACGCCGTAATGAGAGTATAGTTCCTAGCCATATCGGCCTAGAAAATCGCAACTTTTCATTTTCCGCCGATCTTAGTACACGATGTAACTACAGAAGAGTCAAGTTTTAAATAGGAAAAATATTGAAACTCTTTGGTCATTTTTGAGCGAGATGCTAACGGTCTAATAAGATTCAATGAACTATGCTAAGCTATGCTAAAAGTGGTACCGCCAGACCCGGAGATCGGCTGAATGGATTAGAAAACTGTAAAACTCAACTGTTTAACTCTAGGGGAGTCGGAAAATAAGCCTATTTTCAAAAAAAGTGGAGTGTTCCATTAAAATAGCATAATAGGGGCACATTAAAAACATTGCCTCAGCAGAAATATAATATAAAATTTTAGAAATCTATTTCTAAAATAGAAGCAACCTTAAATTATTCAAATTATAATATAGGTCAAGAGACAATCATTGGGGATCTAAATACTTTTACAGAACATTTTAGTTCTTTAGATCCAACAAGGATTACTGTAAAAACCAAAACTATTACTGATATTGGTTATATTGGTATAAGATAATTCTAAGATATGTAGAAATCGTGTCTTAGAGGCTTGGTTGTCACGTCTAGTTTTGGTTTTGTTTCATGTTCATGTTTCATGTCTTTTTTGCAGTCACAGTCATGTTTCCTGTTTTGCCATGTAATTCTCTTATCCTCATGTGATCATTTCATGTGCTTCCCAAGTCTCATGTGTTATGTTGTCATTGGTAAATTTTCTTGATTATGTTCATAGGTGTCTGTTTGTAACGAGATAAATATATTATGGTTGAGGGTTCTTCAAGTTAAATCCTGCATCTTGCGCTTTCTATTGGCTGTGCTGGGGGGCGCTATTGCCCGCTAAATTCGAACTATCTGCAGCAGAGCGCGGGAGAACTGTGAGTCACTGGTGTAGTAGCTCCACGCTAAAAGTTAAAAATATATAATTTCCTATAAAATGTTAAGCACTGTATGAAAAGGATTGCACACAGTAAACACGGATTGCTTTGTAGAGTTTGTTTTCTGTTCATATTTACACGTGTTTTCCATGTGCTTTCTAACGAGGTGAAATATGTTTTAATTAGGTGGAGCTTTGTTACAACTACATGATTCACTACTTAGTCTCTTTTACTGCTCTGTCTGCAGCTAATTATATAGTGTTTTCAAAGCAGTTTAATCTCTTCATATTGTACATTTTCTGTATTGTTTAGTGAACATTTTGTTGCAAACTAGGTTTTGTAACACTCAATTCATGGTTTTACTAAAAAAAGGTACATTTTATTAATTTCACATATGTTTAAGAGTACAAAGTTTATGATTTAAGCTGTGTAAAATCTATATCTCTCATTTAGTCTATTATTTTATATACTCTTGATTTCATTTTTCATTGATTTAAAGGTGCAGTATGTGATAATTTTGTCCTCTAGAGGTCTATTCAAAACAAAGGTGTAGCTTGATGACGGCAAGTTTGAGTGTGGAATCTTGGGACATGTGGTCTCTACCTCAACAGAGAGTGCAATAGGACTTGGGAAGAAAACATGTCAATGGATGCGATTATTAACGTTACTGTAGTATGAAGCAGAGCAGGACCGAGTGTTGTGGGAGCTGAACGAGGAGCTGGAGCGATTGCGCAACACACGCCTCACGAGCAGCGGGACTTTTATTATGACACAGTCGCCGGCGCTGCTTCCGCTTTACCATATGTATCATATGTATTGACAGCACAATTTTTATTGTGAGGTTATGATGTAAAATTATGATAACTACACTGTAGCTGCTACAGTAACTAACAAAATCTATCCAATACTGGATTTCGTAAGTGTCTGAAAAAGACAATTTACACATGCCACCATTACATATTGCGTCATGCTATATTGCAATACAATACAGCAAATATAGTTTGACAGTAAATTATCAAATTAATTGATTACTGTTTAGTCAGATGATATGAAAACGATTACCACTTGTTCAACAAATATATACACTCGTGTACATTCAAACACAATAATTGGGCATACATAGCAAACGCGA
>RJVU01054446.1:685223-699821 GCA_003731715.1 Anabarilius grahami
GTTCCATAGGGTGATATCAGCTAAATTGGGCCACTTTTTGGTAAATCACTTGGGACAACAATACAATACCATATATACCTTTTCCATGTGTTTTTAGGATTAATAATGACTGTTTTTGATAATTTTGTGTTAAAATTATGTAATAAAATGTAATTATTTAGGCCCTACAGTTCTTGAAACATCAGCTGTGCCAACTTTCTTTGCATGAGCAGTTTCAGGTAAAATGGGCCACAGTTTCAGGTAAAATGGGCAAGTCAAACTGCAAAGGGAAACAGTAATTTATCATCAATTTTCATTTTAAAACAACTGCTTATACAGCCACATAACATTTAAACTGCATTAAACAAACATATTCATATGTGCCATTAAAAAAACAAAAAAACATTTTGGGTGCAAACCCACATATTCAAATCTGCAATTAAAAAAGTCCATTTTGGAACAGCATAGATCAGTGAACTGATGTCAGTGGCGTGTTTGTGTGTGTGTCTGTCTGTGTGTGTGTGTACAACACATTTAGAACAAAATGTGCAAATTACAAAAATTCACATTTAAAATTGAGAACTGATATCACTAGTGTGTGTGAAAACGTTTTTTTGCAAATGAAACCATCGTCATCACAGATACCACTCTCTTCACCACAGCTCTCATGAAACCAGGCAGAGCATGGAACACATTTCACCCTTTCCTCAGTAGCCTTACGCCTGTTTCACACATAATCCGTCTGCAGTGCGTATGTGTTGCTGAAGCAGGAAGCGGCCATTGTGCTTTCACACAGCACACGTTTGCAGTAATAATATGTTTGTAATCATTTTGAAAATCCATAAACATAAATAACGTAATGTTATATTCATTACGCTTATATATTGACAGTTGCTGGAGTAGTTTAGTACACGTAAACATGACACAAATATTTGAAAACTTAGGCTACTGTCGACACCAACAGCCGACGAAACTGCTTCCCATGCCTTTTCCTTCGCATTCAAATCTTTGTACAATACATTCTGCGGGTCATACAGAATTTTATGTTTTTCCACCTCAACGATGAGACGAGTGTCATCCATGTCACCTTGTTTTTGAATAGGTTGGTTTAGGTCCGCCTGTCACGTCATTGCCTGCTGGGATGCGAGTTTCCCTCCAACGATGGGGAAAAACATATCTGATCGCATTATGCAAGTAAACACTGTTCATTTTTTTTAAAATAAAATAATTGTTTTGAAATGATACAACTGAACTGTGAAATTGAAATGTTTCCTTTTGGCATGGATATAGCTCGTTGCTGGCATGGCGTTAAATCATAAAAAAAAAAAAAATTCTTTATGTAATGTACTAAATGTACAAAGTAGTTTAAATGTGCATAATTTTTGGTTGCTTGCTGCCCAGGTACTGGGTAGCTTGGCTATTTGCTTGCTGGGTGACGTTTTTGTTTTAATATATTCAATGTGTTGCTCACTTGTGAGGTTATATGATGGTGGCTTCATTCTCTTTCTGATGGCCCTCTCCCTTTGCGGCACTGAGATCAAGTCAGTGAATGTGACCGATCTCACAGACTGAACAGAAAGAAAATAACAAAAAGAGCCTATGTTATTGCAAAAAAATAGGATAATTATTTGGTGTACATTTTATATGATTAGGGACTAAATTGTGTATGTGTGTGTGTGTGTGTGCGCGTGCATGAATGTGCATGTGTATGTTTGTGTAAGCATGCATGTGTAACATGTCATGTAGCCTAAGTTTGAAAGTAGTATAAAATATCACTTACTGTGGAAGGTCCCTCATCCTGGGAGAGGGATTCTTCCTGTTGTGTGAACTGATTGAAGAGGTCATTATCTTCCTCCGGAAACTTCCTCCAACACAACCTCTTCAAACACCACCTTCTCATCATCTGGGAAAATGTACAGTGGTTCCACAGGTAGCAGGGGTGTCAGGGAAGCAGAGGACTGAGGTCTGGCTGGCTGATCGGCAGGCGACTGAGTTCTGGTTGGCGGGTAGGAGGGCTGATGTCCAGAGGGCAAAGCTGATGGCTGGCGGGCAGAGTGGGCCAAGGTCAGCAGGGGCGACCATGGTCCAGTGGGCTGGGGTGGGAGAGACTGTGGTCTTGTGGGCGGGGGTAACAGACACTGCGGCCTTGTGGGCGGGGATGGTAGAGTGGATGGTAGCACTCTTTCGGTGGTCTTGCTGGGGGCAAAAGCAGTCTCAGAGAGAATATCTTTATTGAGAGGAAACATCCCTGTCCCCCTGAACCCTGCCTGGGCATTTTCAACAGTGGCAGCCTTTGCCCAAGCCCTGCTGAACACTGCAAAGAATTCCATCCTTGACAGCTTCTGCCCAGCCATCATCCTCGTCCACTTCCTCCCTTCCTGGCCCCAGTGGTGTTTCAGACTCTTGAAGAGGGCCTTGTCCGCCAGTTGCAGCGCATTGGTTGTATGGGCAGGGTAGCACATGATGTGCACATTCTTGCTCTTCAGTAGCTTAATAAACTCCAGGTTATAGACGTGGCTACTGTGGCCATCGAGGAGGAGAAGGTGGGGCCTGGGGTCATCCTTAGGGAGGGACTGAATGAACATTTGACCCCACTCCAGAAAGAGGTCAGAGGTAATCCAGCCATTGTCTGAACACCTCACGCTGGTGTTCTCCGGGCATCCCTGTAGCCACTCAGAACGAACACGCTTCCCCTTAAAAATAATCATGGTTCGGCTGTATGTGCCTTCTGCATTGAACGCTGCCAGACAAGTTGTTGTCTCCCCCTTCTCTCCGGCACACACCTCCACACATGGCTGGCCAACCTGTCCAATGACCTTTGTCGAACTGAACTGGTCCTGAAGCCCAGACTCGTCACAGTTCCATATATGTGACGGTGTGCCCTCAATACCCAGCTCGACCGAAAGGCTCTCATACTGGTTAAACCACTCGCTGACCACCTCTTTGTTGAGTCCAGCAGCCCGTGCTGCAGACAGGACCTCTGGCTTGCGCATCCCGAGCTGTGGGTTGCGCTTTAGAAAGTTCTGAAACCAGTAATATCCGGCCCCTTTTTGGATGGCCACCTACTGTATAGAAAAATAATGTATGAAATAGATTTTCTTGAAAAAAAAAAAACACGTATAAATACTCTGCTTCTGGAGTCGTTTTTTGTGAGAGAATTTTACTTCCGCATCTGAAAAATGCCAAATCGGAAGTGACGTAACTGAAGGGAGCGCGATCAATATCCTCAAGTTTCCTACGCCCCATGAGACCTTGCGTCAAATGTGGGAGTGTCTTCCGGTTCGAAATAAACAAGCTGGAGGTGACACTCATTCATTCAACAGTTGACAGTAATTCAAAATTTAGCGATCCAAACTTGCGAACGTCTGTTTTTTACTTAAAAGGTTTAAGATTGCAGCATCAATATTTGAACAATGTTTTACAATAAAAAAAGCTACAGTAACAGTAATTTATGTCAGGAGTGCACATCAATCATGCTAAATCTAACTGATATTTATACTGACATAAAAAGAGAACACATACCTATTCAGCTGTGCCTGCTTCCATTTATTTACGATCACAAGAATGCACAAAACAACTCCACTAAGGCTTTTAAATCCAAAGGCTTACACATTTAGAAATATATTGATAACATACCCTATGTTTACGTAAATTTTCTGAGCATTTCTATTGATTTTCCTCTAAATTATGCGATGATTGCTATCCGAGGACGTTTGCGCGATCTCTCCGCCTATCTATCCTGATCCTTTCAGCCAGAGCAACAGAAGGAGCTCATGAGAAGACAACAGGAGTAATGAGTTATACGAGTTAACCGGAGTGTGTGAATCTGCAAGATATGCATTTGTCAGGCACAGGGAAGAGACAGATAAAACATTAAACCAAATAAATACACGATTATAATCATATAAGAATTGTCTACATTCCTCAAGCAGTCTCTGATATTTTCCATAAACGTGTGTATTTGTTATCGCAATGGTTAAGTAGCCTTTAGCATTGCATATATGACTGTGGAAACGTGACTGGCACGCACGACACGTTAGGAGTAAAAAATAACATCGTAAGGCTGTGGCGCTAGCATCAGTGACAGGTGAAGAACAGACAGCGGGTTGTTCATGTATTGCAGGGTCAGGATGCTCTAGTCATGCAGCAGCACTTTTGTGGAAGGTCAGTAAAGGGCAATTAAGGGCACGAAAACTGTTTGTTGTATTGTGATATTATTAACTAATAAATGTACTAAACTGAAATGTTGTCACTGAGTGCCGTAACGACATCTCTCATAAAGATTTGCAGCTTTACAAAGTAAACAATGATCCAAAAAACACTTAGCCTCTTCGCTAATTAGCACCATTGGTATGCTACTTCCGCCGCCTCACCGGAAGTTGTACCCACATTCTTTTTTACAGTAGCGCCCCGCGGAAACAGGTGGATAAACAATAGACCTTTTTCACAAGAATCGGAAATCACGTGACGTCGGGTAAAGTTCCAGGCAACCCGTAACCCGTGTTTTTCCAACCTTCTACCCGTGAAAGTGCACTGGAACAGCAGTCAAAGCCGTGACTTCCCACCCGTGAACTCGCACTAGAGCGATGTACTCCCAGTTGCGGGTTCTGACGTCACATAGCCCGCGAAACAACAATGGCAGCCCTTACGGATGCGGTGTTTATTCAAGTGCAAGGCAAAATAAAAGGTATAACAGCTTCTCTTGCCTTTTGCGCCATTTTCCTCCTCTGTTTCCCTCAAATAAGCAAGGAGTACGCACCTTTAACGATAGAAATAATTAATAAGCATAAGCCCCGTACGGTCCGCCATATTGGTTTGTTTACACCTTTACGTAAATCGCTGAGCCATTTCATGTTTTTCTTATTATTTCGTTTTCTGTCTGAATGAGTCGTCACTTCAGCATTGTGTATCAGACATCGCCACCTTGTGGAATAAAGGTGTATTTCACTTATTACATCATCTAAGATTCAATTATTGTTCAATCTCGTACACTCATACACACCTCGGGTCGTTAGCGACCCTATACAATTTTTTACAAACAATGAATACAAAAATAGGCATTCTTTTATAATTTAATTATTTTTTTTCTTGTTATATTCTTTATAATGAATTGAGGAATAAGAAGGTTGATGTCTAACTTTAAAAAATGAACGAGGAGGGGGGTAGTGAATGACGTCCCGGGTCACTAAAGACCCGAGGTATGCATTTTAATGGGTTAAGATGGGGTTAAGGGTTAAGATGACGCACAGCTCACATCTCTATCTGTATTCTGCGGCTGTGTGAACGTGGCCATAGTTTCACAAAAAATTTATTTTGCACAAATCAAGAAATTGTTTTAATTCTTTTGGTGTTATTGGAATACTTCTTTCAAGTAGTGTACAATTTTAAGATTGTGGTCAATTTTTGCTTCCATGTCTTCTTTTACTCTAAATGGAAAGAAAACTTCCAAAATATACATTTAGACGGTGTTAGTTTTAAGCCTACTAACATCCGTCTGTTTGCATCTGTAGATTTCTTCTAAATTAACCAAAACAAGCTAATCTGCATATTTAAACACATCAAGAGTTTTTCCCCTGAAATGTTATTTATACATTATATATTATAACAAATGCCCTCAGAGGGCGCCAAAAGCCTGCTGATTTTTGTTGTTACACAGCACAGCACGATCAAATTCACGATTAAACCCAACCACCATGATTAAAAATATATGAGTTAAATGATTTTTAATTTCTTCAACAAGAATATGTGGACATCAAACGTCTCAGGTTACGTATGTAACCATAGTTCCCTGAGAACAGGGAACGAGACTCTGCGTTTGCAGAAACGCTTTGGGGAATGCCACGTGACCCAGATGTCTGAAAGCACTATCCAATAACTCCAATTCCTATTGGCCGGCGACAGCCTATGACGTCATACGGCGCGACCCGGAAGTATAAAGGAGCGCCTGGAGAGACAGCCAGCATCTATCGTCTAGAGGGACTGTTCTGCAGGCAGGCAACCCGAAGCATGGCAAGGAAACGCAGAGTCTCGTTCCCTGTTCTCAGGGAACTATGGTTACATACGTAACCTGAGACGTTCCTTTTCGAAGGGAACTCCATTCTGCGTTTGCAGAAACGCTTTGGGGAACGATATACCCACGCCGCCATGCTTGAGGAGAGTGCCTGCCAAGAAAAATGGCTTGAGACAAAGGCCCAAAAGCAGTTCGCGAACTGCTTGGTAACTCCCCCTCGGGTCACATCAGGCTGTCAGTGACAGCATTCCCTTTGGCCAACAGCCCAAGCCGAAGTTCAAGAAGGCCTTCCTCAGAGGGCCTACAGAAGCTGCTAAGGCGTCTGGAACCAGCTTTTCTGAAGAGAAAGTGGTCCCTTTAAGGGAATGTGGCCAAGGAACCAAAGGGAACCTCGGCCAGTCACTTAGAGGGGAACGAAGTCACCCCTAATGCCACCAGGGAGGCCGACCTGGTCTTGTTAAGGAACAGACTTAGTTCAGGCCAACCCTGTCTGAATACAGAGCCTCTAAAACGCAATCTTCAAGAAGATGGTAAGTAAGAGTGACTGCAATGAGGCAGAAACCAACTCAAACCCACGCGTAGAGACGGGCATCCTGGAGAGCAGAACTCAGCTGAGTGCTATGAACCCTCATATCGAGGGGAGATAATCCACTCATCCTAGGATCTACCCAGTGCTTAATTAACGCACTGAGGAGGCTGTGCGCTAGAGAACCCTGATAAAGAGGAGCACAAACCAGCCTGGGGCTGAATCTTAGGAGGAGGCCTGATTAAGGCCTACCACCATGATCAGCTTAGGGAGCTAAGCACTATTATAAACACAACCCTGAAAGGGAAGTACAAAGCTCACCTAACAGGTGGACCATGCAAAGGGCACATACTCATGGAGGCCAAAGAGGAGCCTACAGCATGATAGTAGTATATGTGAAAACAGAAGTATATTCAGAAAGTGGCCTGGAAGGGCCACCCTGAACATCTGTCTTTGCTGGGGTAGACAGATAACTTCAACGGCAGCATAAGAGGCTGCAACGTGCCCGCATGACAATCCACCTAACACAATCCAACGAGCAGTGTACTCCGTAAAAGCACCTTTTACTCTTTAAAGCAAGAGGAGTACAGTGTACGCCAACACGTATTAAGGAAGGCCTGGATGAGCCTATAACCTCAACAGACACGTGGCATCAGCTCGTGGCAGTGTTTAGGTCCCAAGCATGGTAAACAACCCGCAAAAGAGGGGGTTGGATCTACCACTTGGGCCCCTGGCCAGTAAAAGTGTATAGAAATAATTGTCAAAGAGAAATACACCCAAACAAACTACAGTGTGTCAAAAAGGCAGCCCGCAGGCCTAGCAACCTCTAGGACACACGGCGTAAGTCTCGTGGCCGTTTCTAGGAGCACAAAGATCCACCCTAGGCTCTAGGTGGCTCTTAGCTCAACTAGAGTAAAATAAGACTCAGGGAGGGAGATGTAGGTTAAACCGAACCTCAGTAAGGTTTCACTACCATACTCCACCTGAGAACCAGACCACCAGAAAGCCATGTATTAAAACTTCCTCAGAAGAAATACATAGAACGCTGCCACCCAACGTGAACAGGCCTGATTAGGGCCTATCCGTCAGGGTGGGGCGTGGCCTTTTGAGGTGGTTCACCTTACCTGACACAATCCAACAAGCAGTGTACTCAGTAAAAGCACCTTTTTCTCTTTAAAGCAAGAGGAGTACAGTGTACGCCAACACGTATTAAGGAAGGCCTGGAGGGGCCTATAACCTCAACAGACACGTGGCATCAGCTCGTGGCAGTGTTTCAGACTCAGGGAGGCAGATGTAGATAAAACCAAACCTCAGTAAGGTTTCACTACCATAACCAACCTGAGGGGCCAGCCACTCAAAATTATGAACTCCACACGTTACACCGGAGGCCGAGGTAGGCCTACCTTAGTACACACGCGGCATCAGCAAGTGGCTACCCTAACCATACCACCCAAATGCCATGTATTAAAAATTTCCAAAGAGGGAATACATGAAACGCTGCCAAACATCGAGAACAGGCCTGTTTAGGGCCTATCTGTCGACGATGGGGCGTGCCGATGGTGGCATGGTTTCCCAGGCATCCTGCCATCAAGTTGACTAAGAAAAGAGGCCTTGAGGGGCCTACCATTCCAGCAACAAGTGGCGTTCAGCCTGTTTGCAAATTAAAAACACCAACCGTGCCAACGTGTGGACTAAAAAGGAGGCCTGAAGGGGCCTGCCGATTCAATGACACGTGGCTGCAGCTCGTGAATTTAAAAAGGGGACCAAGCTACAGGGAACCAGCTCTAACCCAATCATAACTATGGGAAGCTAACTGCAACCTGCGCTAGGCTACACATTCCAACAGGCAATGTACGCTAAACATGTGACTAAAGGGAACCAAACAAAGCCAACATGGTCTAAGAAAGGCTATAAGGCCTATTAACTCAAACAAACACGTGGCAGGGCCTGTGGTAGTGTACATATGTGAGCAAACCATGATCCGTTAAGCAGCATTGTAGAACACAACTGCTAACTAGAAGGAGGCTAAATATTATAAAGCCAACAATCCGAGTTATATGCAATATAGCCGCTAACAAGATCACCAGGGAGCTTAAATAGATACCAACTTTCCTCAAAAAGTGGTTCTAATTACCCTGAGTATGCAATCCAACAGGTGATGCACTCAGTGACACAAATAAACCTCTTAACTGGGGAATATATAGTCACCATCCTCTCAAATAAAGGCCGCTTTTTTTTNAATAGAGGCCGCTTTTTTTTTTTTTTTTTAAAGGGCCTACTATTAAGAGAACAGGTGCTAACCTGTGGCAGCATAAGTAAGCTCACATATAAATGTAGGGTCTACATAAGCAAGGGGATAATGGGCTAACGGCCTAACAACTCCATCGGGAGGAGGCCAGAACTAGGAACTATACAACCTAATAAGGGATAGTATACATAAGGTTATGTAATTATAACACACCTAACCTAGCTCTAGCCTAGCCGCTAAGCTACGGGCCTTCTTACAGGGCCACAAGCCTAGTGAAGCCTGGGCTTCACCTCCCAATCTCATGGATAAGAGAAAGAAAGTGAAGCTCACAAGCAAACAATGTCAGGTGGCCGATTAAGGCCGACCTAAACATGCATAATAACTGAAGTGACGAGTGCTAACTCAAACTACTCTAGAAAACAGCAGATGAGAAGCTACTCTAAACAACAGGTGGCTAAGAGGTGGCCATTTTGTGGCCTGCACAATATATCTAGCCAGTCTGTCAACTTCAGTTTGCCCAAAAACACCCTAATTTTGTTTACTACATGCTCAGAAACTATACAGGAAAATAAGGTCTTATTTTAACGAATAAAATATAGACCCTCCTGCAGCTCAAAAACCAAAAAACTCCTAATGGTCCCTTTTTACATGAAAGGATGGAATCTAAGGTTCTTTTAAGCCTAAAGATCCTCTTACTATCAAACAGAACAGCAGGCTGATAGAAATAATTACTATGGCCCAGCCATCAGTCTGACCATAAGAAGCATCTGAGCATGATATATGTTATATATACACATATAATATATACATATATACATACATACATACAGGAGGTGGAAGAAGAAGAGGAGAGGGTAGATATAAATCACCCTATATAGCTGGGGGATCGATTCCAAACGCAACAATGTTTACAATCGATCACCCGTCTCACTCTCTCTTCCTCCTCCCGTCTGTCTGGGTTCAGATACAAATATGAATGGCTAGGGGTTTTTCCATGCCTTCCCGATCTCAAACGCGGAGATCAGACCGGAATGGAAAGTATGGAAGCTGCCGTATTAATGGACAGAAAGGAACCGCTCGTCGAGCCGTCCGCGCGCGGCCCCTTTCTTAACGCGCTCTCCCGGCGCTTGCCGAGAAGCGCGTCCCAAACACACAGCAGCTCGCATACACCAGCCAGAGGAGCGCTCGCCGCCGGACGCGATGACGTCAAACACGAACGTCATCGTCATCCGGTCGCTCTCGCCAGCCCCTGGGAAGTTGAGAGAGAATAAAACTTTCTCAAACTTCCCAACGAGCTCGTCTACGAGCCCTATGATTGCAGCCACCGTTAAGCCTCAGCACAAACAGGGGCCAGAACCACCAGGCAGAGATGCAGACAGCTCTTCCCTCGGGAAGGGTGCCAAACGAGAACAGAGTAAACAACAGACAAACACACAGCAGTGCCCTCAAGCACTGTGTATGCGTGCTCCTCTCCAGACAGAGAACGCCCAGAAAAATATGTATATCCAGTGCCAAACCTTGGGACACGGATAAACACACTCTCATGAACGTTCGTAAGGTATATATAAAAAACCCTACCGGAGTTGGTATAGATGCAATCAGACAGAACAGGACCGAAAGACGATGAGATGCTGGCTGTCTCTCCAGGCGCTCCTTTATACTTCCGGGTCGCGCCGTATGACGTCATAGGCTGTCGCCGGCCAATAGGAATTGGA
The DNA here is from genome assembly GCA_003731715.1 of Anabarilius grahami. Lineage (NCBI taxonomy): Eukaryota > Metazoa > Chordata > Actinopteri > Cypriniformes > Xenocyprididae > Anabarilius > Anabarilius grahami. Next base: position 695,702 of record RJVU01054446.1, read on the forward strand.
GTTATTGGATAGTGCTTTCAGACACCTGGGTCACGTGGCGTTCCCCAATGCGTTTCTGCAAACGCAGAGTGAAGTTCCCTTCGAAAGGGAACATGCAAAGACAGAGCGAGGGTTTAAACTTTTATTGATGTATCATCCTGTGTAAGCGTAGATTTAAGAATAGCATTATGTAATACTGTATTATGATTTTTAAATAGTTTTAATAAATTGTGCATCCTTAGAAAACTGTCTAATAATGCGGTTCATGGATGCTGCTCTTCTGGTATTGACAGCCCTACAGATATCTTTTCCATGGTTCAAAACACAATGCAGCACATTAAAATAATTGAAATTATAATATGACATAAATTGCATTAGTATCAAATCAGTGGTCAAACTATTAACGTGGCGTTAAACATATAAATAATCTCACCCTTCAATAGCCAAAACATTCACATGTTTGTGAACATATATAGGCTACCTGAAAAAGATGCACGGGATTCATCTAGGACTTTTTCTTTTTTGCTTCTCATCGCCAGACAGCAGTTGTATTTTCCTGGGGATAGTTGTCACAAGTTTTCAGCCAGCAGCAAACATGAGGTGAGGCGGGGCGCACGTGCGTGCGGGAATGAATGGCGGATGGAGGGCATCTGAACTCGACAAAGCCGACCTGATATATAGTAAATGTATTTGTTTGACAGGGAAGCTGTGCGCAAACAGGAATATATATTCATTTATTTTAAAAAAAAAAGCTCCCCAGCAAAAAGGGCACTTTATCTAGAGGAAGAAAAATGGCAGATGCTCAAGCCCCCTTTTATGTCTATGTGTGCACGAGCCTGATGATTACAATAATGTATTTTTCCCATGAACATGTCAACAACCCTGTATGTTTCTCCACAGATCTCTTCATTCTAGTGGCAGTGTTTCCCTTAGCAGTGATTCTGCCATTTCTGGCATTATCTTCTAGATATGCAAAGGTACATAAACACACATTCTTACAGTATATTGTAAAGGACACCTAATGGACCCTACCAAAATTCTGGTTTAAAAACTATTGGTTACTTGGTTTTTGCCAAATGTGCATGCCTGTCACCTTATTTTTACAGTTTACTGCACTTTGATATTTTCGTTAAAAAATGCAAAAGTTTGCATTTTCAAGCAACCAAAACGCTGTTGTCATGTAAATGAATGGCCAAAACGCATAAAAAAGTGAGGATTAAACACCAACACCTGACTTGAATGAACTTAACAAATGAGTTGGGGCTAAAGTGGTTTCATTAAAGGTCATTGAAGTTCACGCAATCCCACTAATTTGATCCAGGTTAACCTAGTCAAGATAATTACATGTGCACACTTTTCTTAAGCAGCCCTAGAGGTCGATCATGGATCAAATCTATCCACCATAGGAAACAGCATGTATTTTGTGCTGTTTTATGTGTTTGGGACATGGTGTTTTCCTCAGTGTATAACTTACGTTACACAGGTTTATTCACCATCTGTAAATGTTAGACAGTCATGCAAATATTTCCATTTTGCACCAAACAGATGGAACACAATAGAATAGGAGTACAATAATTCTGATTAAAATATACATTTTGCTAAAATATTTGTTGTTGGATATTAACTGTAAAGGGACTATTATAATGGGGTAAATTAAATGTAGGCTAATATTGCCTACTGTAGGCCAATTATTCAGCTCAGATTCATCTTACTAATTAAAATTTAGTCTGCTTTTGTTATTATTTATTTTAATTTTGCTATAAAATAATTTAGCTTTTTATAATTCTGCTATAAAAAACATTTTATTTTAGATTTTAATTTCCTAATGTTTTCTAATAACCACGAAAGGTACTACAGCTGCCAAACAAAACCATAGAGATGAATTCATATTTTAAAACAATCTAATTAACTCTTGGGCACAAAACATTCAGCCAGTAAGAAAAGAAAATCTGTATGTTACACACACTTTTTTCACCGTTTGTATCGCTCTGCTTGAAGCGGCTGTCATGGCTACACATACTACACTTGTTGTACCATGAACTGTAGTTTTAAGAGTTTTTAGGCGAGAATGTAGTTGTTTAGACCAGAAATATGTGACTCCTATTTAATTATAGCACCTATTTTACAATTTAAAAGAAAAAATAATAAAAGAAACAAACAAAAGCATAGTAAAGAAGGCATTGGGATGATTTTATACAAGACTTTAGAGGAGATTGAGCGAGACTCTTTCACATGTGGTGTGTGAATGTAGTTTCAGTGTGGACAAAAATCATGCGTGTCATTTCTGCAGGCTGCTTCTTACTCTGAGAGATAAACAGTCACTCTTTTCATAGCTTTTGCTGGCTGAGACACTCGCTTGGTATTTCTCCTGCCAATTGTCTAGCAAAAAAAATCCCTCATCACTAAATGAAAGCTTAAAATGAAGGCCTGATTATTTCAGGGGCCTTGTCACAAGTCCATTGTTTTTGAATTTCTGTCTTACTTTTGCTATATTTTCACTCTTAAAACGATGATTTGATAATCCTCTTGTACCACTGTCCTCTTCTGTGCTAAGAAATAAGTCTCCTGACAGTTCTCTCCCAAGTGCTTCCATTATTGTCAGCATTAAGTCTGGGAATGATTCAGTGGGCTATATAACACTTTTAATTGTCAAGAAATTACTTCTTTTTAAATGTTTTGGTTCAACATACTTACCTGTTGATCAAACATTGCCTTAAACTTACACCAGAAATGTTTTATTTTATTTTATTTAGTAACTTTTAGGAGGGTGTACTCATTTTTGCAACACAATATTTTATAACCTTGATAAAAAAAATCAAATTTTCCTGAGTCATTTTGATCTTTGGTAACTGATTAAGCAGACTTGCTGGAACATTATATCTCTAAAGAACCCTAACATGTCATCTAAGTAATTGAGTAATTGCTGACTTTATATTATAAAGTCTATAATGATACAAGATAGACCTACAAATGTGTTCAATTATATTGTATAGTATCAATTGTTTGTTATTATATATAATATTTATAACAATGTTAACAACATTTGATATACAATTAAATTGAACATGTTTGTAGGTCTACATTGTATTATTTATCATTGTAGCTTTATTTAAGTCAGTGGTAATATAATTGCGTTCCTATTGGTCAGTGTTACAGGAGCTCAGCTTAGCCTGACAGTAAGCCTGCCCCGGACCAGGGTTGCGTTTCCTGAAAGCATTGTTGGAGCACCATGGTCGTAAGTCTAATTGAACTCTATTGGTAACGACGGAACTTGCAACCATAGTTCACTTTGGGAAACGCAGCCCAGGTTAGTTTCCCAGCATAAGTTGCCAGAGTAACTGAGTTTGAACTATTTTAAGCATGCTTTATGAAACAGAATCCACCGACAATAAGTCTGACTAACCAAAATAAGCCTGGCTTGTTTTCTAATCTTGTTTTATGGAACAGCCCTCGGGATAAGCTGGTTTTATTCTGTCGTTTTTGAAAAAGCACCTCATTCTGAGTGTCAGAATTTACGTTTATTTGAAGATATAACACGTTTTAAGTTCAATTCTGATGTTAGAATGTTTCAAAACTTCCTGGCTGAGAATATTTATGGAAGCTCGTTTCTGCCACAGAATAAAAATAAAACTGCAATTACAACCGGTTTCATGCAATGCTGTATATGCAAATGTAATTCTGGTATGAACACAATCTTTTCCTCTTTCTCCAGGATGAAGTGGCATGTTCTGCTATAGTCTATGTTGAAACGGCATTCCCACCTGATCACACACAGAATGACACAGTGGAGCTCACCGAGTGTCAATACCAATGCTGAACGGACCCCCACCCATTTTAAACAGAATTCACATTCACAGTGTTTATTCTAGTAACTGAGCTTAAGTCCTTTACATGTTACAGTACATGGGCAAATGGGGAGATGATCTTCTAATTAACATGTCTGGCTATTACAGTAATTTCTCTTAGAAAAAGTCTTAATCTCTTTTCCTGTATGGATGTTGATATGCTGGAACAGAGGAAGAACTTCACCAAACTGTTGCCACAAAGTTGAAAGCATAGTAAAGTGAGACACTGTTCAATTGTCATCGCATGCTAGTTTTATGATTGCCGCTGTATTTTTTTCTTTTTAGCTTGTTTTTTT